>JAPXFQ010001711.1:600000-758099 GCA_028564705.1 Apricaphanius iberus | reverse complement strand
CCATTCAAGCCAGGGGGAACACATACTGACGGGGAAACGCAGACTGACGTAACACCTGTTACAAGTTGCTCTGTGGAGCGCCTTTTTTCAATGATGAACAGGATTAAAACCAGCAGCAGAGCTAAAATGCTCACTAAGAGACTTAACAGCTACTTATTGCTCATGTTAGAAATAGAGCTTGCAGACAAACTGGACTCTGACGAAATATTAAACCCGTTTAAGGCCAAGCCATTCGAAGAACAACTCTTGAGCTTCTGGCATTCGGAGTGTCTGCCATCGTATTTGCAGCCGGGTGTGAATATTTATTTAAGTCCATATTTTCTGCTTAAAATTGTCTTATTTCACAGTTTTGTTGGAATATTTATTTGTCAAAAAATATTAATTTTGTTAATCATGATTAATTTTTAAAATCAGGGACAACAATACATTTTCTAAGGTAAACAATAGGCTACTTTTTATATTCATTGTACTTAAATATAAAGCAGACCTGATAAAGATGAGTAAAAATTCTAAATATAAACTCATTGCAGTAGCGTACTATCACAATGAAAACATTTGGGGAAAAACTCCAACCCTGTGTTTGGACACATTTGGATTTGGACATCGTGGGATTTCTAACTGTGGCTAATTTCTAAAAGAACGTGTGTGATCTGGCGTTTATTTGCAACAGACTGAGTCACACTGCAATGACCCTCAGGGTTTGCTGAGGCCTCAGGTATACTTCCCCCTCTGCGTGGTGACGTCATAGGGATGGGCGGGTCACATGGTATGGTCTAGCGAAACTTCAGGTTTAATGTTACTGAAATGGGAGAAGCAAGAAGGGGGAAGGAAGCCAAAGCGAATAAGGTAACCGATTTCCACCCTCTTTTCCAACACATTTTCGATCTTACAGAGATGAGCACCCTAGGGGAAACAAGCAAACTTTTTTATGACTATAAAAGTTAAAACGTTGGCTGTAAATCTTACGATGCGTTAATTTGCGGCCACTGTGTACATTTCTCCTCCGCCGCTTTTGTTAATGAGATAAGAGCTATTAAAGTTGCCGAAGTTAAAATATAACTCAGATTACACCAGACAATGGAAATTAAATACTGAATAAGCTAAAAATGTAGTTAATAAAGGTTCAGCCGACTTTTTACTCCTGTAGAGTTTCAGCTGCTACCTCTTTAATTTGATCAGAGGCCTCCTACACTGCACACAGTGCTCCGATTATTCTGGCAACAGACGCGTGTTTAGATCTTACTGTTTTGAGATATTGGGATATGTATGACAGTTTTGGTGTGTTTTATTCTTTTTTAGGGGAAAAGGTACACCAAAATGTAAATAAAATGACAGTCTGGTCGTATGAACCACTTAACAGGTTATATATAGCCTACAGCTGCTTAATTACTCAATTACTGAGCGGGGTCAATTCTCATAAATAGTATTTGGATAATTCTAAAAAGCTTTATATTTTACAGTTATATATAGTAACTTTTTAGAGAAAACATCTGTAATAAATACAGGTACCTAAATAAATTTGAATACCAGTACAAAATTAGTTGTTTGAAAAAGTCAAACTTATATAGTCATGTCTAATACATAGAAAATCCATTATTCAGTTTTGGGTTTACAGTGTAAACAGGTGACTATGCACTGAGCAGATGCATATAACAAATCAATGCATGGCCAAATGCTAAGCTAAATGCGTTATAAGCTTACTGTTGTTAAATTTAGAGCCATTTGTACCACCTTTGGAAAATTCAGTCTTGCATAATAAGCAATAGGATTTGCATTCTAGCAGCTTGAAACAACCATCTTGCAAGATTTTATCACTGCCTCTGGTGTGGTAGGGTTGTGCATGGAAAAAAAATAGCATGGTAATGGATTGTGTTTAGACAGAAGTACTTGCTGGTACTGATGCCTTCTTTTTTTGCAGTATTGGTGAGTATTTCCAATACTCGTATCTGTATCGGCCCAAGCCTGCACTTTCTATTATTTTAACCCAGTTTAACTTCAAAATAAAATTTCTGTCCAAACAACTGCTGCTCACTGGATATTTTCTCCTTTTTAGGCCCGAGTACCTAAGCGGTGCGAAGGCCTATTGTTTCTTATTCTTCGGTCAAATTAATTGGCTTTTTGGAGGCCTAAAAAAAAGTAAATGTATAAAAACTGACAATATTTAGAGGTGTCGTCAGGCGTGTATGAAATTTATGTACAAGGAGTTGGCCATCTTGGTTTGAAAGTGCGAATTTGACCCTGTTTTTGACATTTACAGCCTCCGGATTTGATCAATCTCCTCCTACAGATTGCAGCCGATCAGCTGGTAAATCTGTCAACATAACGTGGAACGGGGCATATATCTTGGTTTAGGGGCCTCCCAGAGAAAAAAGTTCAGGCTCAGGATTTTTTTTTTCTATCACCCCTGCCAACAACATTACATTATCTCAAAACTGTGTGCGTCTCTTTGCACTCAGAGGGATGATAGGACTTCAGGTGTTTAAATAGATTGATTGTATTACCTAGCTTTGTTTAAATGATTTATCGGCAGATTTTACAGATTGGTATTGTGTCTGCTGTCCTCTGAATTATCCAAACCATTTCTAAAGTACTGAGCTCACGCTGCTACTACTCTCCACAATGTCGTTGCTGTGTTTTCTTCCATGGTCAGTGTCAACAATTTGGTCATCTTTATCATCTTCTCTATTGTCCATTTTCTTCCAAAATTCTTCAGCAGCTGTACACTCTTTGCACTGCACTTTCGTTTTACCCACCACCGGGGGCCTCCTGCTTTTAAGTAGGGGTGGGTGATATGGCAAAAATAGAATATCAGGATTTTTCAAGTATATTATCAGAATTTCGATTTTTTTTTTAAAGTGATGACCAACAAAACTTAAATCAGGCTTAAAAGAAAATAAATATTAAAAAAATTAATAAAATCAAATTAGGGATAACCAGCACAGGGCTAAAATACTTATGTGGCTATCTCACACTAGAGATGATAGAAATGCACCAAAAGTTCTGAATATATATATATATATATACACATACAGTCGTGGTCAAAAGTTTTGAGAATTACATAAATATTGGAAATTGGAAAAGTTGCTGCTTAAGTTTTTATAATGGCAATTTGCATATATTCAAGAATGTTGGGAACAGTGATCAGATGAATTGCATAGTCCTTCTTTGCCATGAAAATTCCACTGCATTTCATTGCTGTCATTAAAAGACCTGCTGAGATATTTTCAGTAATCGTTTTAACTCGGGTGAGAATGTTGACAAGCACAAGCCTGGAGATCTTTATGTCAGGTTAGAATGGCAGACTTAACATGTTAAAAGAAGGGTGATGCTTGAAATCATTGTTCTTCCATTGTTAACCATGGTGACCTGCAAAGAAACGCGTGCAGCCATCATTGCGTTGCATGAAAATGGCTTCACAGTCAAGGATATGTTGGCTGCTAAAATGGTACCTAAATCAACAATTTATAGGATTATCAAGAACTGAGGTTCAACTTTTGTTAAGAAGGTTACAGGGCATGCAATAAAGTCCAGCAAGTGCCTGGATCGTCTCCTGTGGGATCAGGGTGCCACCAGTGCAGAGCTTGTTCAGGAATGGCAGCAGGCAGGTGTGAGCGCATCTGCACGCACAGTGAGGCGAAGACTTTTGGAAGATGGCCTGGTGTCAAGAAGGCCAGCAAAGAAGTCACTTCTCTCCAAAAAAACCCATCAGGGACAGATTGATCTTCTGCAGAAAGTAAGGTGAATGGATTGCCGAGGACTGGGGCAAAGTATTATTCTCCGATGAAGCCTCTTTACGATTGTTTGGGGCATCTGGAAAAAGTCTTGTCCGTAGAAGAAAAGTTGAGTGCTACCATCAGTCCTGTGTCATGCCACCAGTAAAGCATCCTGAGACCATTCATGTGTGGGGTTGCTTCTCATCCAAGAGAGTGGGCTCACTTACAGTTTTGCCCAAAAAAACAGCCATGAATAAAGAATGGTTTCCAAACACTCTCCAACAGAAACTTCTTCCAACAATCCAATAACAGTTTGTTGAAGAACAATGCATTTTCCAGCACGATGGAGCACCATACCATAAGGCAAAAGGGATAACTAAGTGGCTCGGTGACCAAAATAATGAAATTGGGAAACTCCCCAGATCTTAATCCCATTGAGAATTTGTGGTCAATCCTCAAGAGGCGGGTGGACAAACAAAAACCCACTAATTCTGATAAACTCCAAGAAGTGATTATGAAAGAATGGGTTGCTATCAGTCAGGATTTGGCTCAGAAGTTGATTTAGAGCATGCCCTGTCGAGTTGCAGAGGTCCTGAAAAAGGAGGGCCAACATTGCAAATACTGACTCTTCGCATAAATGTCATGTAATTGTCAATAAAAGCCTTAACGTATGAAGTGTACATCACAGAAACTACTGAAACAAAGATCTAAAAGCAATTTAGCAGCAAACTTTGTGAAAACTAATATTTGTGTCATTGTCAAAACTTTTGGCCACAACTGTACTTAATAAAGAAATATAGACATTTTGTACTGTAGTAGCCACAATCTTTAAATGTTTTTTGGCCTTCCACATGGCGTCGACAGTCTCCAACACACACACACACACACACACACGCACACACTCACTCCTGTATGGCTGTACTTGTGTGAAAATTGTATTGACTTTAATTGTTTTTACTATGCCTAACCCAGACACTTTCCCTAACCTTAACCATAAGTGGCACATGCCTAACCTTAACTAAAACGAGCATTGCGAGGATTTGTTGGTCCTCACAATGATATATATACATACAGTGGCTTGCAAAAGTATTCGGCCCTCTTGAACTTTTCCACATTTTGTCACTTTACAGCCACAAAGATGAATCAATTTTATTGGAATTCCACATGAAAGACCAATAACAAGTGGTGTACACGTGAGAAGTGGAACAGAAATCATACATGATTCCAAACATTTTTACAAATAAATAACTAAAAAGTGGGGTGTGCGTAATTATTCTGCCCCTGAGTCAATACTTTGTAGAACCACTTTTTGCTACAATTACAGCTGCCAGTCTTTAAGGGTATGTCTCTACCAGCTTTGCACATCTTAGAGACTGAAATTCTTGCCCATTCTTCTTTGCAAAAACAGCTCCAGCTCAGTCAGATTAGATGGACAGCGTTTGTGACCAGCAGTTTTCAGATCTAGCCACAGATTCTCGATTGTATTTAGATCTAACACATGGATATGTTTTGTTTTAAACCATTCCATTGTTGCCCTGGCTTTATGTTTAGGGTCGTTGTCCTGCTGGAAGGTGAACCACCGCCCCAGTCTCAAGTCATTTGCAGACTCCAAGAGGTTTTCTTCCAAGATTGCCCTGTATATGGCTCCATCCATCTTCCCATCAACTTTGACCAGCTTCCCCCTCCCTGCTGAAGAGAAGCACCCCCAGAGCATAACTCTGCCACCACCATATTTGACAGTGGGGATGGTGTGTGTTCAGAGTGATGTGCACTGTTAGTTTTCCGCCACACATAGCGTTTTGCATTTTGGCCAAAAAGTTCAATTTTTGTCTCATCTGATCAGAGCACCTTCTTCCACACTTTTGCTCTGTCCCCCACATGGCTTGTGGCAAACTGCAAACGGGACTTCTTATGGTGTTCTTTTGACAATGGATTTCATCTTGCCACTCTTCCATAAAGGCCAACTTTGTGCAGTGCACGACTAATAGTTGTCCAAAGGACAGATTCCCCCACCTGAGCTGTAGACCTCTACAGCCTTCCAGAGTCACCATGTCCCTCTTGGCTGCATTTCTGATCAACACTCTACTTGTTCGGCCCGTGAGTTTAGGTTGACGGCCTTGTCTTGGTAGGTTTACAGTTGTGCCATACTCCTTCCATTTCTGAATGATCACTTGAACAGTGCTCCGTGGGATGTTCAAGGCTTGGGAAATCTTTTTGTAGCCTTAGCCTGCTTTAAATTTCTCAATAACTTTATCCCTGACCTGTCTGATGTGTTCTTTGGACTTCATGGTGTTGTTGCTCCAAACGTTTTCTTAGACAACCTCCGAGGACGTCACAGTGCAGCTGTATTTGTACCGACATTAGATTACACACAGGTGCACTGTATTTAGTCATTAGCACTCATCAGGCAATGTCTATGGGCAACTGACTGCACTCAGACCAAAGGGGGCTGAATAATTATGCACACCCCAATTTTCACTTATTTATTTGTAAAAAATGTTTGGAATCATGTATGATTTTCATTCCACTTCTCACGTGTACACCACTTTGTATTGGTCTTTCACGTGGAATTCCAATAAAATTGATTCATGTTTGTGGCTGTAATGTGACAAAATGTGGAAAAGTTCAAGGGGGCCGAATACTTTAGCAAGCCACTGTATTTACCCCCCCCCCACACACACTTTTGTTCCTAGTTCTTATTTTGACTAGTTAAGTGAAAGACATTTTTTACAATTTGACGTTAATCGGAAATATCTGCACAACAATGGACATTTTAACATTGAACAGTAAAACTGATAAAGTTCCACTTGCTCTGATTATATGTGTGCTTATACAAGGTGATAGACACAAGTTAACTGCATTGAATAATTTCATGCTTATTTTATCAAAAATAATTTTAACACGTATTTAATTAAAATGGTATTGCATTATTTTGTATATTGCAATAGGGTTTTTTGTTTTTCAAGGATGTATTAATTACATTTGCTCACAGCATATGTCATGAGTCCCGTCATCCAGCCCTTTTCACTCCCTCATAGCGCCAGCCACGATCCACCTAGCGCCAACGCTGTCAGCGGATGTCAAGAATGACCTGCCTCTGTCGTCAAAGCTCCCTGACGAGGTCGAAGACGAACTACCTCTCCTTTCAGCACCAACACTTTGCTGCCAGTGGCTGCGGTGGCTGCTGCCCTTGTGAGATTTACAGCAGTAGCCCTCCACTCTTAACTACATCTCCCTGTGGGCCGCTGGACTCCCCAGTGATAGGAAAAGGACCCAACGGCAGCCTCCAAGCCACCAAATCTCTAGGCCTAGTTCTACCGCCCAGGCTCCTCCGTCGGCTCCGCCGACCATCTAAGCTCCTCCGTTGCTGCACACAATCAGCTAAGCTCCTCATCCGCTGTCTTGTCCTGCTTCCGTCCTGCAAGAGGATCCCACCCGGTCCGTCCACCCGACTTCCGTCCTGCAAAGGGACATCCCCGGGCCGTCCACCCATGTCCCGCCAAGTGACGTCTATCCAGCTGTCCTCTGGATCGTTAGGTCCTCAGGAGATGACCACCGGGCTGTTTGCCTGACTCTTGTCCTGCCTAAGGACGCCACCTGGGCCATCCGCCCGAACTCTGGATTCTCATGGACCACTCTCTTCACCATCTGCCTCCAAGGGTGTCACTACAGAGACTCGGGCCCTCCTTCCCATGGGCCCCTTCCACACGGTGCTTTCTTCTCTTTTATGTTTTTTTCTTCCACGGTGTCTGGAATCCGCCATTTAAGGAGGGGGGTGTCATGTCATGATTTTCGCCATCCAGCCCCATTCACTCCCTCCCATCATCATCCTCACCTGTGTCTCCAACTCTGCCAAACTCCAGACAACATATGCACTCGTCGCCAGGGCTAATTTATACATTACCTTCAGCTCCCTGATGGGTTATGTCCAAATCATAATAGCACATTGTACAAAATGCATTTTGAGGAACGTTAGAGGGGCGCTGTTCTTGGTATTTATTCAAAAACTTTTGAGGGACATGGGCCCTCTTCTTTTTGGCAGGCCTGCTGTTTAACAAAACGTAGATCCACTGAAACTACAGAGAATAACCATGGAGGTGATAGTTAAGGATACAGTTAAATTGTTTTGTCTTAGTTTACTTCATACTTTCTGTATTTGTTTACTCATCCATGCAAAACTCCCACACCTTACCCTCTCACTCTCTGTTCTGGCAAGATGCCATATAGATGTAGATAAGGATGTGGCTGATTCAGGCTCCATTGGAGTTTTAAAGATATTTATTAGGATCTAAAAAAGAAACCCATCTCTGGTAAATTGCTCTCTCCCCGAGCTAGACAGAAGTGTGTTCTCTCTTGGCATTTTTAAATGTGTGCACCAAACATTGCTTGCCAACAGCTATTGAACTGACGGTAAATTTCAAAAGTTTCTTGAAGGTACCACAAGTGCAAATGCAGCGTACAGACTATTTCTGTATTCCCCCTTTGTAAGGGGAAGTTTGAAATATGAAGGTAAAGAATGTTTGTGTAGCTTAAAAAAAAATTCGTATTATATTCATGCACATTGATTTTTACTCTTTTACTTCTTTTTCAATTCATGTTGCAGATAAAACAACTTATTTTGTCACTGGATGAAATCAGCTCCATCTGTCTCTACGACACTCTGTGAAATTAACCGAGAGAGGTTTATGACATGTGCTCACGCTGAGCTTGCGCAGTTTATTCCCCTGCTGTAAGACAGTTCAGAGCAGAGCAAGTCAGGCCTCAGTCTAATGTAAAGGGAATATCAGTGACCAAGCGTCCCAGAAAGTAGCTGAGGGTGGTCAGAAATGTTGCTAGATTTGTCGCTAGGCGCTTTTTGAAAATAATTTTGTTAAGGGGGTCTGAAAAGTGGTTAGAAATAGCAACAAAGTCGGTAAGTTGGCAACACTGGTGTGAACGAGCATGACATCACACACTAGGTTGCCTTTGGGAGGCGCTGAGAAAGTGCTGCTCGTTCAACCCGAACAATAACTAATTAAGTGATTTTACAGGCATATAGAGGCGACCATGGTGAAAGGCCAGGGCTCTTTTACTAACCAGCACACTGCTGTAGCATGTATGAGGAAGTCATTTTACAGTTCTATAAATTTATTTTCTGTTAAACGTCCTTATAGTCCCTTTAAAGCCCTGTTCCTGATTGCTAAATTTTATAATATATATTTGCATTAATTAGTGCAGAACTATAATTCTGTCATTGGAACCCAACTAGTCTTAAACCAAATAATTTCCTTAGAATCATCTTTCTAAGCTTGCCATTTTGATCAGATTTATTTAAAAAATCCTCAGATTAAACCTTGGGTTCCAGACAGGGTTATTATCGTTAACGAAAACGAACAAAATTAAGAAACTAGAAGTAAAAAAACATTTTTTAACTAAAATAAAAATAAAAACAAGAATTTGAAACTCAACGAAAACGAACTGAAAGTGTTCGCAAAACTACCTAAAACAAACAGAATTAATTGAGAAAATTTGCTTAGTTTTCGTTTCATAACGTGTCATAAAATCTAGAAGAATTATTTCTATGTCGCTCTCGAGTTGTTACCAGAAGCGGATGTGATCATCTGTGTTGTGCATTGTTAGTTGCACAAACTGCCTTGATAAAAACAACAGAACGGGAAAGTTGGATACAATCCTATCAACTTGCTCCCTTTTAAGGAAATAAAAGACATATTTGGATTGCAAGCTATCAGAAGAAGCGATTGAAAAGATGATTAAACAGTCTGCAGCAAAAACTTCATAATAGGTGAGCTACGGCAGCTAATAAACAAGCTAACCTTGCTAACAGTCGGTGCTTACACACCGAACGCGATAGAATCGACCAGAGAGGCAGGTTTACATGTAAAGTAAATGGTAGAACGCAATGAAGCGCAACTGGGGATCCCACAACACATCAGAAGCAGATTTGCGTGGAGAAAAAGCTTTTCTGCTTGATTTGTGCGACACAGCAGTAGTCGTTTCAGCTGCCACCAAAAATGCATTTTATGCGGTGTATTTTGTGCATTTGTGCTTATCGCATCACTGCAGAAGTTGGAGAAATCTTAACTCCAGCTTCAAGTCACACCGCGACAACCAATTAGCTGACGGGTGTCAGTGATGCTGTGAGTGAATGAGTGAATGGAGTCACAGCATCAGCAAGAAATGAATACTGATAAACACCGTGGCTAATCTCCCCGAGCTACATGACACAAGCTGTTTTCTATACAGAGACAGAATAAAAAAAATAAACCGAGAAGTGAGCCATGAACAGTTTTCTTACTCGGACACCCTGGCCTGGTATGGGCTCCACCACAGCACGTTCTGTGTCGCTCACATTTTATATTGTAAACTTTCTTTTTAAGCACCCTCAGCATAAATTATTCAAGATTGATAGACACCAGCCACTCGATGCAGACACCTAACTCTCGTAAACTACCATCTCTAAGACGGTGCAGGAACAAACGCAACCAAACACTGACAACAACATAACTCAAAAGATAACTAAAGAACATAACTACATTTGGAACATAAATTATAATGTAAAATGGAGAAATTCTACATTTAACATAAACACATTACCCATAAGTTTTTGCAGACTACAACAACTAAACTAAACCTAAACAAATGACAAAATACCATGGGCTCAAACAAATAATTAGTCAAAAACATTTTTTTATTGAATATTAACAATAATATCTTGATATATTAAATTAATACATCTTGATATATGAATAAGTGTCAACGCCATTTTCCTGCACCGTTGTGAATATGTCCCCTTGACTTGAAAAATTAGTTCACGGTTAAAATGTTAAACTGCATATTGACGTCCAAATAGGGTCATGACTAGATGTCCAAATAGTGGACCTAATTTGCACGTCTTTTTGTAGTCCAGAATTGGTCTTGGACCGACCAACGGCATATAGACATGATCTGCACATTCACAGGATGTCTAATGTTTAGTGGGTTAGATCATCTGACAAAGTTTTACAGCTTCTGTATTTTACTACCCATAGCGTGGTAATTACTAAATAGTCAAAATCTACATTTATTCCTCAATTTTCACTTAAAAGAACACCATCTCACGATATAATTAAGGGTCAAACTATAAGCCTTTCTTTGTTTCTTTGTTTTTGTCTGGTTTTCAAAGAAAGTTACTTCAGAGATGTGTGGATACTTCTCCACATTCATGTCTGCAGGTCAGAGGACTGACCTGAAAAAAACTATTCAAATATGTTACAAATCCAAAGCCTGTCTGTCACCCCTCGGAAGTTGTCTCCTGGCTGTCGTTTGGACATATAAGGTTGCCATGTTCCTTAGCCGTGTTCAGTGAATACTGTGGGTTTCCTCATCTATAATGTCTTTGTTTTAGTCATTTTTCCAGAATACTCATAGTTAAAATGTCTATTTACTTCCTCTCGAAAGAGGTCATTTGAAAATACCTCAGCTTTCATGTTGCTTTATTCAGACAATTGGTGCAATTAACAATATAAACTTAATCACGTCTCTAAAGTCTACTAAGAGATGTCATGGTTAAAGATGGACGTTGGCTCTGCTATGTTTTTGACATAGTGATCACTGGAACATTGTGGTTCTAATCCAGGTTTTGAGCGTATGATGTTATCTTTTTTTTGTTAAATATGTTAAATTGCATCCCTCTAATCCTGATGATTGTTTTAATCTCAACAACATTAATTTAAGGTTTCCATTAATGCTGAAAATCCATTAGAAGCGCTTGAATTGACTAGACTTATTTTGTGTGAAATTGCATAAACTCTGTGAATTAAGAGGAACCATTTGCAAACTATGATGTTAAAAGTTTGAATGGCCTCTCCTTTAAAGAACTTTGATTTAATTCCAAGCGTTTTAAATTCTGCTATTTATATCTGTGCACATATTTAATTCAGTTGCCGGAATATTTTAATCACCTCTGCATAGTTTTGATCCATTATTTATTCAGGATAAGATTATTCAATAGGCGTAGTTGCTTATATTATTGTCTAACAGGTCTTGCCCTACTTGAGTATTTTGGGTTAAGAGCTTTAAATTCCGTATTAAAAGATTTTTTACCTTCTCTCAGGTAAATTTCAATTCAGTTTATTTATATAGCGCTGTTTCACAACAGATGTCATCTCAAGGCACTTTAGAAGAAGAGTTATTACATTACAATGTTTATTTTAGGAATTAGAGAACCACAGGAGATTGCGTCGTGAATTCTCAGCAATCCCTCACACTGAGCAAGCATGAAGCGAGAGTGGAGAGGAAAAACTCCCTTTTAACAGGAAGAAAGCTCCAGCAGAACCAGGCCCAGCATAAGCGGTCATCTGCCGAGACCATCTGGGGTTTGGAGAAGGCAGCAGAGACACAGAAAGAGCAACAGAACCGATGCAGAAGCAGAAGCTGGTAGGAGGACGTGGATAACGTTCCGCCACTGGAATGCCATCTTAGTCAGGGTCATCAAGGAGGGCAGGTCAGGAGCACCTACTAAAGCTAATCTCCTGACTGACGGAGGAGGAGCAGCTCTCTCTGAGCTCTCCTGATCTGTCTGAATTTTGCCTTATTTTCGCCCTATTTTTCGCCTTTAAGATTTAAGTTTAGACTCTGTTCTTTTTAGTTTTCTGCAGTTTTACTCTTAATGTATGTGCCGAGCCTATGGAAGTACACCATTAGATTAGGCTTTTTCTGGTGGATTGCTTCCAAAGGACATCTGTAAGACTGGATCAACATCATGGCGCTTTACTCAGCTGAAGACTTGTGCCCAGCTACCTCCTAAACCGGACCACCTTTTCTGGACACCTTTGAAAGACTGTGATGAACAACATGGCACATTGCTCAACCGAGAACTTTGATAAGCTACTCCAAAGACAGAACGCCCTGGAGGAACAGCTCCGGAATATGGAAGAAAAACGACGCAGTTTGGAAATTAACCATGAAATCAATGCTGGATATAACAGTGAGACGACAATACCGACAAAGAATCTCAAGGAAATTTCAATCAAACGCAACTGGACTTGGTAATTTGTCTTGGAAGACGTTTCACATCTTATCCAAGAGGCTTCATCAGTTCATGCTCGCTGCTGACCAGGCTGGGACTGGTCCAACTAACTGGTGTGGAGACTCAGCTATTCAACCTCTTGAACAAGATTCATTATGTCATTGGATCCTTTGTGCTCCATGTCTTAACGACGGTCGTTGGCGTGCCGCCTATTGGTGGAGGTTAGGTTTCGGCTTCATTAGTGTCCTATTGTGTTATAACGACAGTCGTTGGAGTCACAGTTGTTTCTGTTATTAGAGGCTAATTTGTTTGAGTCTCCTAGGGAGGGATGAAAGGGCAGCATTGTAAATTGGAGATAGGTGATGTCTCAGGCCTCCTCCTCTGTTTAGCGATGGTTTCTCTACTTTTACATAGATGGCTTCTTTTACTCCTCTTTCAAACCATCTGTCCTCTCTGTCTAATATCTGGACATTGCTGTCCTCAAAGGAGTGGGCTTTCTCCTTGAGATGTAAATGAACAGCAGAGTCCATGCCTGAGGAGTTAGCTCTCCTGTGTTGGGCCATGCGTTTGTACAGTGGTTGTTTGGTTTCACCAATGTAGAGGTCCTTGCATTCTTCATTGCATTGGATTGCATACACCAGGTTGCTTTTGTGTGTGTGTGGTGTTCTGTCCTTGGGATGTACTAGTCTCTGTCTGAGTGTGTTGCTGGGTTTGAAATACACAGGGATACTGTGTTTGTTAAAAATCCTCCTGAGTTTTTCAGAAATCCCAGACACATATGGAATGACTACATTGTTTCGTTTGTTTTCTTTTTCTTTTTCAACCACTTTGTTGGCTTTCCTTCTGGAATTAGCTGCAGTTTTCACAAAAGTCCAGCTGGGGTAACCACAAGTTGTGAGGGTGTCTCTCACGTGCTTGCGTTCTTCCCCTTGGGCCTGTGAGCTGGTGGGTATGTTATCAGCTCTGTGTTGCAGGGTCCTGATAACACTAAGCTTGTGTTCCAGTGGGTGGTGTGAGTCAAAAAGTAGGTATTGGTCTGTGTGTGTGGGTTTTCTGTATACCCCAATGTGGAGCCTTCTGTCCTTTCTCCTCTGGACGACACAATCTAAAAAGGGCAAACTATTGTCCTTGACATCTTCTCTGGTGAATTTGATGTTTCTGTCCACTGAGTTTATGTGTTCAGTAAAGGCTTGCACCTCTTTGGTTTTGATTTTAACCCATGTGTCATCTACGTATCTGAACCAGTGGCTAGGTGTTATTCCTTCAAAGGAGTTCAAAGCTCTGCACTCTACCTCCTCCATGTATAAATTTGCCACAATTGGAGAAACTGGTGAGCCCATGGCACAGCCGTGTTTCTGTCTATAAAACTTGCCATTGAACTGGAAATATGTGGTATTCAGGCACAATTCCAGGAGTTGGCAAATGTGTTCTGGTTTGAGTTTTGTTCTGTTTTGGAGGGAGTTGTCCTGTGTAAGTCGTTCTCTTACTGTGACCAAAGCCTCCATGGTAGGAATACAGGTGAACAATGAAGTCACGTCATAGGAAACCATTGTCTCATCTGGATCCATTTTTAGATTCCGGACTTTGTTCACAAAGTCTATGGAGTTTTGGATGTGGTGTGGGGTGTTGCCTACCAGAGGTGCCAGGATATTAGCTATGTGTTTGGCTATATTGTACGTGACAGAGTTTATACTGCTGACAATGGGCCTGAGCGGGGCCCCTTCTTTATGGATCTTGGGGAGTCCATATAGGCAAGGAATTGAGTCCTGGGGGTAAAGCCGGTAGTATTGTGTTTTGTCAATCATGCCTTCTTTTTGCAGTTGTTGTAGACATTCTATCACCTTCTTTTTGTACCCACTCGTGGGGTCTCGTTTCAGAGTTTCATACGTGTTAGAGTCATTCAGTAGTGCAAAGATCTTGGTGTGGTAATCAGTTGTATTGAGCACAACTGTGCACCTACCTTTGTCTGCTGGAAGGATTGTGATGTTGTGCTCCTTGCTCAGTGCTGATACTGCTTTTCTCTCCCCAATGGTGAGAGAAAAAGCGACAAAGAACCGACAAAGAAACAAAAACAACAACAGAAATCCGACAGCCCCATGCTGGCTCTTATGACATCAGCCTATGCCAGAGTGAAGTCTTAAGAGCTGATTTATCACAACTAGGGCTGCAACTATCGATTATTTTAGAAATCGATTAATCTATCGATTATTTTCATCGATTAATCAGAAAGGTATTTTACTTATATTAAAAACCAAAATTTCACAACTTGAGAGCAGATTTTAAATAGGTATAAAACAAATAAACACGATTTTACGCTGGCAAGAACATTTATTTTGAATGGCATAATGAAATTGCACTTTTTTGTCCACAGGAGAGCAGTCATTTAAATAATAAGTTAAATCACAAGTTAAATTAAATAATTTAAATAATAATATTTCAGCATTTTTTCTACATCTACACCTTTATTGAAGTTTCACAAATCACAGAAAGGTTTCTCAAATCTCAGATTTGATTTTAATTATTTTTGTAGTAGTGTAGAATAATATAATCCAGGTCTGAAATGTCTGAGTGTTGTAGATTTAAAACCAAAAGATATTAAATATGCCCAGAGTAGAGAAAAATTTGTTGTAATAGCCCTTTAGCCATTTCCTGAATCGGAAGTTAGAAACGGTAACCAACTTCAGCCTCGTGTGCCCATCCGCTCTCCACGCTTATGAAAAATGAGACATATAATATGTTAAGCAAACAAACGTGTGCCTTTTACCTTGTTTCTGGTTGTTTGCTGTTAGATTTACTCCTGGATGCTTTCTTGTCAAGTGCTGCTGGATGGTCGAAGTGCTGTGGTGATAGGCTAGCTCCGCCTGGCAATGCACACATTGTAGCAAGTCTGTGTTGTCCGTCTTTTTTAACTTAAAATGCTCCCAAACTTTTGACATTTTCTGTCATTATCTTTGTCTTCCATGCTCCGTTTCTCCTCCGTTGTTTTCTCCATCTCTCTCCATCGTCGCCGCTCACTAATCCCACAGACACCGCTCTCCTGCTCTAGCCTTGCCCCGCTTCTGGCCGCTGCCGTAAACAAGCTCCGCTAAAGTTCTGGGCGTCGTCAGATTTTAATTGATTTTAATGTGCCACATTAATTAAACGAATCATCGAAACAACAAAATAGTAATCGAAGCTTTTTTATGATCGAGTTTTTCGATTTAATAGATCAATCGTTGCAGCCCTAATCACAACTGCTCTTGGCCCTAAATCAGCTCAATATCTCAAACACCTGGATGTCTGGCCCAGTTCCAGAAGGTAAGGATGAACGGTTTTCTAGAATAAGGTCTCTTCACAAATGGATGAAAACAAAATTTCTGGAAACTTCTATTGGATATGTGAGGAACTTCAAAGTCTTCGGATCGGCGTCTCCTCTATTCAAAGAAAATCAGCGCTATCTCAACAGAGCTGGAATTAAACTACTGGCTGCTAATTTCTTTGCACATTTGAACAACACTCCTCCAAGACTGTCTAAACAAATCTTACCCAAGGTCAGCGCCTCAACTCAGCCCACAGATACACTGCCAGACGGTGCCTCCAACTTCAAACAGCCTGAGAGAGTCTAAAAACAAGGTTCACCGAAGGTCAGTGCCTCAGCTCAGGCCCTGTCCACCCCTAGCCGGGTATCTCACAAAACGGAGATATTTTTCTACGGTTTGGCTTGTTATCCACACGTAGCCGGAGGTTTTCGGCACCAAAAACGAAGCTTTTTAAAAACTCCGGCCAAAGTGGAGATTTGCGTTTTCTCCGTTTTCAGTATCTACGTGTGGACGGTTGAAAACGGAGTTTTAAGAGCCGTAATGCCACTTTCCGCAACAAAAAATGCTCCAACACCACATGTGCAACCTGTGTTTACTCTCGAAAACAGCATTTATTTCCTCAGCGCTGTGTTGGTATCATCCATTGTTAAAGCGCGTCTTGTTTGTTTGCTTTTATAAGCTGTATAACTGCTGCATGCTGAAGAGAGGATATAAAGTTTCTCTTGGCGGATAGGACTGGGGAGAACTACTGCCCCCTACAGGTTTGCCACGTCTATGAATGTGCTGAAAAACGCATTTATCCGGTTACGTGTGGATGGAGATTTTTTTTTAAGGAGCAGAGGAAAATCTTTGTTTAAAAAAAAACCCCGGCTACGTGTGGACATGGCCTCAGCATGTTGATAATAATAGACCATTACTAACTCAATCTTCATTAATGACCTCAATTACCTTCTTTCTGTAATATGTATTGAATATGACCAACTAATTATTGTGGGAGATCTGAACATTCAAACTGACAACCCCCAGGATAGAGGCTAAAACACTAAGTGATACTCTCTTGCAGGAGGGACAGCAAGGCCTGTTGTGCTGAGGCAGGGGGAACAAATTCTGTCAGGGATAACTACCTCCATATTTTCTGCTAAACATTTTTTTATCCTGATTGTGTGAACCCAGTTGATTCATGATATAACTTTATTTAGACCAAACAGGGCTGATGGGATGGAACACTTCACGTTTGATTGGTCATTTCTTTGTGCAGATTCTCTACACCAGTTGCTGCAGTTTGACCATACCAGCGCCGCAGTCAAAACCCTAACCAATCGTTTGAATATAAGTACATGAAATAAGAAGAGCTTCAAGTACAGAGGGAGTTCAAACATAAAAGTCCCTGAAATATGTAAAGTAGCTTTAAAAAGTAGAATGACCACAAAATAAAACATTATGAAATAAATAAATAAGCTATGATTCAAAAAGTGTCCTATTTAAAATATATTTTTAAAATAACTTCTATCTATCTAATTGTATAAGGATATTTACACATTTGTCCATACATCCATCACCGTAATTATTTACCAGCTCAGTTTTTAGTAAAATGGCTCTCCATAATAATGTAAAATAATAATAATTTCTATTGATGTTAAGGAAACAATAGGATGACACTAACTAGAAATATTAATCATACTGTCAGTTTTTGAAAGATCCAAGCTAAATAAATTAGGCTTTATCTGTATTATCAAATTCAAAAAGACTCTAAGATACCACAAGCGGAAGCAGGTTAGAGAGACTTGTTAATTACAAAGATATACAAAGGTGTGTATGAATAAAAAAACTACAAAGACATTGAGTGAATGACAACAGTTAAGCGGCTTAAATAGGACATCTGTTAACAGGACAGCTTTTACAGTAATTCTTTTGCCTGAGGATGCTGTAGGGAGTTTGTTCTCTCTGTGGCGTATTCATACCTTTTCATCTTGGATGAAAAGTTAAAGAAAAAAAATCTTAAAAATAGAGACTCACATCACCCATATGTTGGCATTTTTTGTCAGACATTTAAGAGACCAAGCCTTAGAATAGTAAAGCACTTTTTAAAATTAGATTTTTTTCCAAATTAATAAATTTACACATCTTTTTGTCTAGTATTGAAAAATCAGACTGTAGACTGTAGAGAACTGCAGCACGGTTAAAAACATTAGACACTACATGCCAAGAAAAAGGCATTTCCTGTGCTACCATGACAAATGAAAACATATAGGGTTTGCTAAACTCTCCTGGATATGTAAGTGGTTTTAGTGTGCTATGGTCAGGAAAGACTAAAGCCTAGTTCTTCATCTACATAGGTGCGAAGACATGCAGCGCCCTTATCTGTCAACACAAGGGGTGTTTGTCACTCATGCAAGGACACACAGAGACCAATTTTTTTACTAAACATTGAACTCAACAGACTGGTCAGCTCAACAACAGCCTAAGATCATTTTACTTGTACAGTGCTTTATAAATCTGTGTAATCTGTAATCAATGCAGCTTTGGGCTTTAGATGCTTTATATTGCAAGGCCAGTTTATGTAATATGGTGTTTGGTGAAATGTAACACCTGGAGGTGTAGAGAAGAACAAAACAGACCGCTATGTTTGTTTAAATGTGTTTTTAGAGTATTCAATGAGTTGCACTTGTAGTAAAAAGCTTTCCAGCTCAATCAAAACTCTCTCTCTCTGTTGTTCATTGTCCTTGACTGGAAATTCTTTTCCAAGCTGATGTAAATAAACTGTCGTCGCCCAGGGATGTCACTGCAGTGGTCACCAGGCCCGTCAGAAAAGGTCTGCACCCCCTGCTGTCCTGGTGGGGAATTGCTTTGCAACACTGACACACCATTCGAGAACACGTCTCAGTTGATACGCGTGTGTGCGGGTGCGAACTTGCTGACGGAGAAGTATAAACTAGATGTAAGGTTGAGCTAAGGAAACACTCCAGGAAGAGTTTTGAAACAAAGGATCAACATGTGAAATGGGACCTAAAGTACGATGCTGGGTCTCTGATGTTGTAGAGCTGTTTTCTTTAAATACTCTTGCAGCCTTTTTGAAGTACATGAAATCTTGAACTCCTCAGAATACCAGGAGATTATAAATTGAAATTTGGGAGAACCTTCCAGGAAACTGAAATATGTTGTCTCCTGGTCTTTAAGCAGGATAATGATCTAAAACAAATTTCCAAATCAAAGAAATTTAACTATTCAATGTAACCAAATCAACCTTCTGCAATCTCAGACCCCAAACATAGATCCAAACATAGAACCAGGTGGCCATCCAGGAGACCATCAGAAAACACTCAGGACTCTGGACTATCTAAAAGATTGTGCAAAGACTGGTCAAATTTTTCTTTTCTCTTAGTAAACTAATCTTATTAAACTTTGCAGAAGACTTAAATGTTCTTCTATTGACAAAAAAGTGAAAACAACTATTTAACATGGGACATCTTAAGAATATATAGACTTAAATTAGAGGTTGTATAACACAAAATCCTTTTTTTATGATAAACACATAGCATAAACTCATCTATTCCATTAATTATAAATGGGTAACTTCTTTTTGCCCAACTTTCTACTAGCAGTGTTTGTCAACAACTGATGCTATTATCCAGGACATGTTACTGTGAGATATAGTCCTCGCAGTACGGATATAGAGCAGTTGGCATGTTAGAGCAGTCATTAGACTGTTATACAGCAACAATCTTCAGTCAGAGGCCTTTACAGATTTGTTGCAACACTTACCACTATTGAAGATCCTTCCTGCCCTCAGCATCACTTCTTAAGAAAACATCTAATTTCTTTGTATTAGCCTCAGTAAAGACACTGATCAATTTCATGAATGTATTTGAAACTAAAATTGAAAATAATTTGAAACAATTTTGTGTTTTTAATCATTCATATTTTTCAGCACATCTTCTTCACTTCTTTCCTGTGTATTTTCAGGGACCATCACCATCCTCATGTCCTATGGAGGAGGTTTCCATGGGCGCACTGAGCGTGACCTCCAGGCGCCACATTATGACCAGGTTCCACATGAGTCCTTACTCTGCTCAGAGTATTATGACCTGCTGCCCTTGACGGAGCAGAGAGCCCCTCAGCTAGGAAAAAGTGCAGACCCACTTCCTCCGCCACCTCTTCCAGACCAGCCTCCTGTTGGCCCAGAGTTTGATCCCAGTGGGACTGACGAAGACACTAATCCGGATCCAAACCCTTCCATTGACATAAAGCCAGTCCACCGATTTATCCCGGACTCTTGGAAAAACTTCTTCAAAGGGAACAGCCGCAGCAGCATAAAGGCCTGGTCCATGCCTGAATCCTCATGCAACAACAATAACAGCACCACTGAGGGGGTCCGTTGTTCCCCCCCACACTCCCCCTCTCTTCCTGGATCCTACCGGGATCAATATGGTGGCTCAGGTAGCAGCTATAACTCCCGCAAGGAGCTTTTAAATGGACAGGACGGCCATGGGTCTGTGTCTGGGCACCACACAGGTCTGACCTACAGTGAGCGTGTAGAGGAATACCACCAGCGCTACGGCTATATGAAGTCGTGGGCGGGGCTACTGAGGATCCTGGGCTGTGTGGAGCTGCTACTGGGAGCAGCTGTATTTGCCTGTGTCTGCGCTTACATCCACAAGGACAATGAGTGGTTCAACATGTATGGATACTCTTCTCCTGGAGGTTTTGGAGGAGGTTTTAATGGTGCTGGAATGAGTGGAACGTACTACACCGGACCCAAAACTCCATTTGTATTGGTGGTGGCAGGACTTGCTTGGTTGGTGACTGTGATCCTGCTGGTGCTGGGGATGACCATGTACTACCGCACCATCCTACTGGACTCTAACTGGTGGCCTCTGACTGAGTTTGTCATAAATCTGGCTCTGGCAGTGTTGTACATGGCAGCAGGTAGAGGATACCTTACTTAACATGTCAAGTGTTTTGCTTTAATTCCAACGCTTTAAAGGGGAGATATTATGCTCATTACTGCTTTGTTGATATGGTTTTAGGATCCCTAAATGTAATGTTGATAAAAACCAAAGAATTAGGCAGGTCTGAGTTGTACACACACTAGTTTTACAGCCCTGCTTGGGGCTTTGAGTCTATGAGCTAAAATGGCTAAAGCACGCACAGTCTAAGATGGCCTTTGCATCGCCTGCCTTCTGCTGCCGGGCAGAGGTGAGGACAGAGTTGCGTAACCATGGCAACGATTGAGTTTGGGAGAAAAATGTGTAGTGGTGTAATAGATTAATATATCTCTTTGATGCTGTTTTATTTACACAAAATGAAAAGAAATAATCCGACTGTCAGGTCAGATGGCAATCTATAGTTTCAAGTTGTCTACGAAAATTGCTCAGCGATTTCCCCCTCCCCCTATTTTTTTCAGGTCGCCTTATCTAGACCTGCCCAACACAAAGTTCCCTTTCAGCACTGCAACAAATCATTCCGAACTGTCTCATTTCATTTCCAGTTAACACGTCTCCGAAACAAAAATCTTACCGAAATGATGGTTTAAATTAATAACTAAGTAAATACATAATAAAATTAGAGTCGAACTCATGGCTCCACGAAAATGAGTTCATGGGCTGCGTCTTCCTCAACACCACCACATCTGCCACCACTTCAGTGGACTGTTTCTCCCCATTCTCAAGAAACATTGGCACAGTTTGACAGCCAGATTAACATGTCTCTGTTGTAAAAACAACTGAGTTATGCGACAAGCTATGTCTTAAACCGTAGGTCATAGTATAATTTCAATTATACAAACTTCCTCATGTCAGGGTTGAGTAGAAAATGAAACATCTGGCTGTTGCGTACATGTTTTATTTTGACCTATGAAATATCATTTTCATGTATTTTCTTATTTTTGAAAATAGAAATCGAAATGAATTTCACATAAAAAATATTTTATAGCCACGTATTGACAAGCGGGCCTAGAATAGAACCTGGGAGCAGTAGATTATTCTGATGCACCTCAATAATAGAATAGAATACCTCCAAATGGTTAATTTATTTCAGTAATTCGGTTCAGCTTTAAGGTAAAACTCCTATAGAGATTCAGATATTGAATCACTCATTCACACATTACATTTAAAATCTTTAATTCCGGTTAATTTGAATGATTCTGTCTTGCAGCCATTGATGACCCCAAATTCTCATTAGTCAAACCAATGATCTTACTGAAAGGTATGTCCATGCACTGTGCAGTATATGCACTCAGTGCTGGGTTGGGTCTCCTTTTGCATGAAATATTACATCAATGTGGTGTAACATGGATATGATCAGCTCTGTTGAGTTGTGAAGGAATCCCAGCCCAGTAGCAGCTTTCAGTTCAGCTGCATTATTGGCTCTAATGTCTCTTATCTTCCTCTTTAGACCATGAACTCTCTGAGGTTTTGGTCTAGCAAGTTTTGCTAACCAATAGAACGCTTTGATGCCATGGTGATTGAAGAAAGTATTGATACAAGTCATTAAAATGTCATGGTAAACAATGAACATGTATGTATATGCATCAATAGAACTATGCAGAGGGGACGGAATAGTGAATAGTGAATTCAAAATCTATTTGTTGTTTAGGGTAGGGCTGGGCGATATGGCCTCAAATTTATATAGCGATCTAATCTAAAGCATATGCGGTAACGATATGTATTGCGATATTTAAATAAATTAAAAGCTAAACGTTATGTAAACACAAAGTTCACATTTTTTATACAATTTGAATGGAATCATGAATGATCAGAGTAATTTTGTTGTAAAATTAAAAGTATTACTGCAAGTGGGTAGCCGTTTCATGTTCTTCGCTCCAGTGGACCAACTAGATCTGGTATTAAAACTGGATCTGTTATGGTTGCAACAGGTTGGAGTGTTTAAAAGGCTGTGACAGTTTTCTACTGTTTAATCAAGTCTTAAAAAATCACAATATAGTATCGAAATATATGGTATCGTCCCTTCTGTACTGTGATGCATATTGCCAGTTTCTAGCCAGTACACATCTCTAGCCGGTATAGTCCAAATCTACTTTTTGGCTAAGTTTATATAATTTCTACTTTATACCTTTTTTATATTGCCCACATTTTACATTTTGTGCTATAAATCTGTAAGGCCAATTTAGTTTATGACTCATTATTTACATTATTATAGCTTTAACTTTATTAACAGATCAATGATATCACATTTGCACTGAAGTTACATGGCTCAGTTATCTCACTGTAGTAAACGTAGTGTTCTAAAGATGAACTAAGAGTCCTAGATTTGTAACGCTGGGGGTTGATAAACGTGTTAACATTTAGAGGACTCACCTACTTTATTTTTTCCAGCTTCTCTAAAAACACCATCTCAACTGTTTTCTTTACCAGGCATTGTCTACGTGAGGGACACCAATCGTGGAGGACTCTGCTCTTACCCGGTCTTCAACAATGGGATCACCGGGGCCTTCTGCAGAACAGAGGCTGGTCAGACTGCAGCTATCATCTTCCTATTCATCACTATGGTTGTGTATCTTATTGGGGCCATTGTTTGTCTCAAGCTGTGGAGGCATGAGGCTGCCCGCAGGTACCGAGAGAGGTACGGCCAGGAGGTAAGAGCTCAGCCAGATGTGGCTTTTTGTTAATTTTAGTTGGGCTAAGTCTTGCAATTCCTGGAACTCACTGAATTGTTCCTGTTAGTTGTAGACATCTGACATTAGGAAATAACTAACCACAAAATGTACACACACACGTGCGGGCGATTGAGTTTGTGTGGTCTTTGTAACAGATAAGAAAACCCAAACGGTGTGTGGAAACAACCTCCTGTAATTTCAGAAAGCGTACGATAGAATCAGATCTTAATTTCTCTAAAAAGCAAACATTTTAGAGCTCAAACCTATGGACATTTTCAGGAGACAGAATTACAGCTTTGTGACGATCGGAGCAACTTGGACCCATAGTTACCCAAGAAAAATGTTAACTTGTTTGATCCGAGAACTCAATGCGACTTTATGTCGTGATCTATTTTTAGCTATTGTTAAAAGCACTATTCACAGAGAAAGAGGGGAAATGCAAAAAGTCTGCAAAATATTTTTTGTAGCATATTGCGCATCTTCATTTGACCAGTCACAGTCACGGAAGCAGCCTCTCCCCATGGATAATAGCTGACCATCGCTATTTTTTTGCATATTGACTTTGATTGTTTTGAGATAAGTATTATCTGTCAACAGCTACAGCCATTTTTTTGCATTTTCCTGGCGTGACAAGATGGCAGTGGTGGGAACCCCCCAGTTGGCCTCAATTCAGCTCTTCAGAAACCTACCGGTGACATCACGGAGGCTTTGTCCATTGAATATGTTCCAAAGCCGCCCACTCCAACCTCCTCATAGGTTTATTGGCTAACTAAAAGAAAAAGTTTATTTTCACCATTTTATCAGAAAAAAAGAATGATTAAAACTACATTCAACAAAATCTGTGCATTGAATCACATTTTTGCTGAGACAACAAACTATGGCTGCAGGTTTAAGAATATCAAAACTGTTAAATGTAGCAATATCACATAAAATTTGAACAAAACTTTAAAAATAACTGAAAACCCTGAGACAAATTAGAAACACAAATAGACAAATGGACTACATTAATACATTAACTCAGAACCAGGGGTTGGTTTCACTCATCAGCTGCAGTTTGTTTTGAGACGTTTTTATATTTAGGCCCAAGCGGTGAAGCGCTGCAAAAGCCTATTGTATCTGTATTGTTTCTTTTTCTTCCGTCAAATAAATTGGGTTATTAGAGGCCTAAACATAAGAAAAATCAAGATTTCTTGTATGGGTGTCAGGTGTGCATGAAATGTACCTATTTTAAATGTTTTGAAAAAAATCTTAAAAGAATTGGCTCAGTGGTGCCACCTGGAAACTTTCAAAATGACTTTCGTTCATCGTAGACATGCCATTCAGCACACTACAAGAATTTCCAAAGACCTACCAAAAGCCTTAAAAAGTTGTTGTCCCAAACGCACAGGAACTCTGCCATCTTGTTTTGAACATGCAATTTTGAATCTTTTTTGAGGTTTACTGCCTCCAGGGTCAAACTCCTCCTAGAGATTTTGATCAATCGGCTTGTTTGGTCATGATGGCCTTCATGCAAGGGGGATCTAAATTTATCAAAAGCTTGAGTTTTCGTGCATGTTGAAGGAGTGGGGCATGGCCTCAAATTTTGACAAAATTTCAAATATACAAAAGTAATCTCCTATTAAAAAAGTCACAGAGGGATGAAACCTTCTGTTGCAGATGTTTATCAGGTCACAGACGATCCTAGATAGTCAATGCTGACGTCACATAAGCCCTGCCCACTCATTAACAGGAAGTGTCATGTTTTCCTGTGAAAGGGCCAGGATTTACACCCTTGAGTTAATCCGCATGAAAAGGTGCTGAGGGGCTCCAAAAAAGTTGGGTAAGTCTGTGTCCAGTACTGAGAGATTTTCAGAGAAGAGTGTGGCGTCACACCATGGTCATATGTTTGGCGCTAATTACCAGAAAACACAATGTGTTTAAGGGCCCCCACCCAAAAAAAATTGTTTAACGGCCCGTCAATATTACATTTTAGACATTTCACAACATTTGGGTATTTTCACAACATTATCAATAACTAATTCATAACTAATTGTTTCATAATCTAATCACAAACACACTCATTCATACCTGATGATTTTTCTGTCCTGCCTCACCCCTTCTCTGTCTCTCGTCTGCTGTCCTCTGTCTTTTTGCCTCTTTCTCTGCCTCTCTCTCTTCCTCTCAGTGCTCCTTTCTCCTTTTCTGTCTATAATAACAAAACTTTTATCAATAATCTGTAGCGTCTCTTGGGGATGGTCGAGTCCTACTGTCAAACCCTCACAAGAAGTTATGCAGCTTGTTTTGCCAAGTACAAAAGTTGGTTGTGAAGCATAAAATAAGTTTATAACTCCTAATCAAATATTGGAATGGCATACATCACATTCACACTCTGTTAGATAGAAGTGTGTATCTCTCCAATGTCCTTGTTAGCCCCCAGCAAAAAACACATTTTTTAATGAAATCTTCATTTAGCGCATTGATTTTAAACAAAAAACTAGACTAAACTACAATAAACATATGAGATGTCATCTACCTGTGGATTTTAACATTGTTCAAGGAATTTGAGAGGTTATTATGGCTTAAAGGGGATTGATTTAAAGATTATACAGTTATTAAAAAGTTTGCAATGGTAAGGGATCTAAATTTTTTATACATTTAATGTATAAAAATGTTTTATTCTTCGATTATATTAATATAAAGTGACATTAGTAGTGTTTAAATGTGTGCTATTTTGTGGCCCATTTAGTTTTGAAGATTGACTATTAAATTATTCACATAAAATAGCAATCAATATAATGAAACTCAGATTGTATGCATCAAAAAAATGTGTTGCTACTATTAAGTGCTGCGTTGCTGTGCCCCACTATCATGCCACTGTCAATAATAATATATTACAGAGACTCATGTATATTTTAAGACACACAAACCTGTACGTGTCCTTTTATTTCTCTCTTCGCTCCTGCCTTTCCATCTCTAAAGGATCCTGTCTCTTTCCTCCCCTTTGTCTCCCTCCTCTTTTTGACTCCCTTCTCCTCTTTGTCTCCTTCCTCTTTTTGACTCCTGTCTCCTTCCTCCACTTTTTGTCTCATGTCTCGTTCCTCTTTCTGTTTCCTTCTTCCTCTTTTTGTCCCCTGTCTCCTTCCTCCTCTTTCTGGCTCCTTCCTCTTCTTTTTGACTCCTGACTCCTTCCTCCTCTTTTTGCCTCTTTCCTCTTTTTGACTCCTGCCTCATTCCTCCACTTTCTGTCTCATGTCTCGTTCCTCTTTCTGTCTCCTTCTTCCTCTTTTTGTCCCCTGTCTCCTTCCTCCACTTTCTGTCTCCTGTCTCGTTCCTCTTTCTGTCTCCTTCTTCCTCTTTTTGTCGCCTGTCTCCTTCCTCCTCTTTCTGTCTTTTTCCTCTTTTTGAGTCCTGTCTCCTTCCTCCTTTTTGTGTCTCCTGTCTTTATCCTCCTCTTTTTGTCTCCTTCTTCCTCTTTTTGACTCCTGTCTCCTTCCTCCACTTTCTGTCTCTTGTCTCATTCCTCCTTTTTTGACTCCTGTCTCCTTCCTCCTCTTTGTCTCCCTCCTCTTTTTGACTCCTTTCTCCTCTTTGTCTCCCTCCTGTTTTTGATTTCTGTCTCCTTCCTCCTCTTTGTCTTCCTCCTCTTTTTGCCTCTTTCCTCTTTTTGACTCCTGCCTCATTCCTCCACTTTCTGTCTCATGTCTCGTTCCTCTTTCTGTCTCCTTCTTCCTCTTTTTGTCCCCTGTCTCCTTCCTCCACTTTCTGTCTCCTGTCTCGTTCCTCTTTCTGTCTCCTTCTTCCTCTTTTTGTCGCCTGTCTCCTTCCTCCTCTTTCTGTCTTTTTCCTCTTTTTGAGTCCTGTCTCCTTCCTCCTTTTTGTGTCTCCTGTCTTTATCCTCCTCTTTTTGTCTCCTTCTTCCTCTTTTTGACTCCTGTCTCCTTCCTCCACTTTCTGTCTCTTGTCTCATTCCTCCTTTTTTGACTCCTGTCTCCTTCCTCCTCTTTGTCTCCCTCCTCTTTTTGACTCCTTTCTCCTCTTTGTCTCCCTCCTGTTTTTGATTTTTGTCTCCTTCCTCCTCTTTGTCTTCCTCCTCTTTTTGACTACTTTCTCCTCTTTGTCTCCCTCCTGTTTGTCTCCCTCCTCTTTTTGACTCCTTCCTCCTCTTTGTCTCCCTCCTCTTTTTGACTCCTGTCTCCTTCCTCCTCTTTGTCTCCCTCCTCTTTTTGACTCCTTTCTACTCTTTGTCTCCCTCCTCTTTGTCTCCCTGCTCTTTTTGACTCCTGTCTCCTTCCTCCTCTTTTTTCTCCCTCCTTTTTTGACTCCTTTCTCCTCTGTCTGTCATGGTTCTTCTCTTTAACATAATCTTATCCTGTTCAACGTCTTACTGCCTGTTGATCTCTTCTCCTGCCTTTAGAAAGACTGCCTTCTTGCTTTCCTGTTAGTAAATTTGTTTACAATGTCATCAAAGTCAAAGTTCCTGACAAGCTGAGATTCGATGGCCATCAGTGACAATGCATCGAGCCGCTGTTGAGTTTGTGTTGTTCTGAGTTCATTTTTTATTCTTGCCATTTGTGAAAATGATCGTTCCCCATCACAATTTGTAACTGGTAGTCAGAAACATCCGCAGGGCCACAAACACATTAGGGAAGATGGACTGTAGACTATGTTTTAAAAGGACCTGCATTAGTTTTGGAGGAGACTTCTCTTGCTCAGTCTGTATGAAACACCTAAATTGGATGATTTCATCTGCCAGGTTCTCATCTAGATCTGAAGGGTACAATGCGGTGAGTACATCAGCTTGTTTGCGTACAGCAGCCAGGTCCTTGGAATCCATGTTCAGTAGGATGGCAAACTTTTCATTAATGTTGCTGTATTCATTCATTCTGTGCTCCAAACAGTTAACTAGGCTGTCAATGATGACACTAAATGTTTCAATTTGAAATCTCTCTCGACCTTTCAGTGTTATTTCATGTTCTGAAGATTCGTCTGAAAATATTTTCCGTTTCTTGGTCAGCTGCAGTTCATCCTTATATGACTGGCAGATTCCAGGAACATTCTTTGCAGACATTTCAAAATGGTCAAATCGATCACGTATTGATAATAGAAATAATTTCAACGACTCAAATAGACGAATGGCAGTTGTGAGTTCAATGTCTGCCTTCTGTAATGATTCACTGGTTGCTTTGAATCTGCTTAAGACACAGTTCCAAAACTGTGCCATAAATGACATTTCAAGACTGCCCAATTTTTTGCTCAGTGCTTATGCCTCATTCCGTGTGTCAAGTTTTTCTCCAGGTTCAGATGATATCCTCTCAAGTATGTCCCTTATTTGTGCATAACTCCCACATAGGGCTTTACATGCATCTGCACGGCAACTCCAACGTGTGGATGATAGTGATTTTAAAGTCAAATCCACCTTGATGTCTGCATTAAAAAATCATTTCCACCTATGAGTTAAACCTGCACAATAGGCATATAAGGACTGCCTTAGGTCAAAAAAGTGACTTGCAACTTGGCAACTGGCTTCTATACTGTTGACACCTACAAGATTGAGAGCATGTGCAGCACATGGCACATAATGGATTAAGGGATTCCTCTTTTTCAAGTGAGCCTGCAACCCGTTATACAGACCAGACATATTGCTTGCATTATCATATGCCTGGCCTCTGCAGTTTGAAATATCCAGGTTTAAGCTGTCAAGCATGGCCAGAACTGTGTCAGCCAGACTCTCTCCTGTGTGACTTTCAATTGGTTCAAAACCAACAAATCTCTCAATTATTTTCCCTTCTTCGCTCACAAATCTAAAAATGAATGTCAGCTGGTCAGTGTGTGACAGATCAGGCGTGGAATCCACAATAACAGAGAAGTACTTTGCTTGTTGTATATCTGTAGCAATAGTAGCTTTGACTTTGTTACCCATTCCCTGAATTAAGTCCTTGCATATGGTGGATGAAAGATAGGATGTGCTGCCCCTGCCTTTTAGTCTGAACCTTTTAATGTGCTCAATAAGAAAAGGATCAAACTGGGAAATCAACTCCAAAATACCAAGAAAGTTAACATTGTGTGGTGATCCAAGTATATCATCATCACCACGGAAAGGCAGACCTCTTTCACCTAAAAACTGAATAACAGCGACAACCCGCCTGAGCACCTCCCGCCAATAGCGCTTCTCCTCCTCCAGCTGTTGCACTAGTTTAGCTGCCACTGTTCTCCTCCCAGAGGGTGATGAGCGCCGAAGCAACGCTAGCAGGCTGCTGCAATGATCTGCGCTTTTCTTGTGGTCACGCACACGTTCAGGATGTTTCCAGTCAGAGAAACCGCTAATGAACATTTTTTTGTGTCAACCTTAAGATTATTTACATGGGCCCCCTTGTGGGCGTGGACCCCAGGGCCCATTGGGTAATCCGGCCTTGAGGTTAGTACATGGTGGCGGGGCTTAATTACTCCACAGCATCCCCTAGAAGCCATAAAACACTAGCCCCAAGCCATTCTTTATCCGACCATGGTCCAAAGTCTAAAGGAAGTCACCCATTTTGATTCAAAAAAAGCCATTTTGTGCCATTTATACAGTTTTATTTGAACTAACTCCTAGAGCTTTTGACTTACAGACTTTAAAATGAGGCATAGGGGATTAAAAGTTATTGAAGGAATTTTGATGCATCAAAGTAGATGGATGTGGCTAGGCCTCAAAGTTAGACTTTTTACCATAAATGTACAAGGTTCATTAACTTAAACATTAACCCTCTTATCCTCCTCAAATATTTATAGCGTATTTACTCCTTGTGCACAAAAAGATGCATTTGCGACTTATGTGTAAATAAAATTATACATCATAAGTCCCAATTTTTTTACATGACTTTCAATCTTAGCTTGAGTACTAACTAAATATATTAAAATATTTGAGTGTTTTTCAGATTTGAACCATTTATTGCCTGGTTTATGATTAAAATCTGGAGTTTAAAAAATGTGAAAAAAATGAAATAATTTTTAGTGTGCAATATCCAGAGCACATGTTTAAGGGGTGGATTGTCAGAGCCTTGGAGTGTTGCAAATGGACATAAAAATATATTCTCAGCACTTTATATATTTTTTTTTATTGTAAGATTATCAAAAATCGCGACGTAGTTCCTCCAAATGCTCAAAAAAATGCTACAAAAAACTTCATAGAGAAATATAATATATGACTTAAATGTTTTCTTTTTTGCACGAATTTCATATAGGGCTGGGTATTGTTAAGAATTTGACAATTTAATTCAGTTTCGATTCTTAGGATTTCGATCAATTCAATTCGATATTGATTTATTAGCTTAGATAACGATTCAATAATACATAAATACACAAGTAATCAAGTACTTGAGTATATTTTTAAAGAATGTGTGTAGAAGTACCAATGTTTAAGAACAAATTGACCCTAGCATGTTTCTTTTCATGTTCCTCTAAATGCACAAAAAAATGCTAATGCAAAAATAGCCAGTTGAACAGTTTATTAGAAAACAAAGCACAATCTTGTGTGTGTGCTTGGGTGTTTGTTTGGGTGTGTGTGTGGGTGGGGGGTGGGGGGTAGTGGGCTCTAATGGCTGCAGGCTGAGCAAAGGACAGTTGCATTCTCTTTGCACACAACAACTCCACATTTGCTGCAAAAGCGTGCATGCAAGGACCTCTTCTATTTTCAAGAGATGGCATTTCTTCCTTCCCATCTGTCCCTGGGCTGGAACCGACGGCTCAGACTGCTGTGCCTGCACCATAACCAAAGCACAGGTGGTGCGTAGCAAGTGGGTGCACCTCTGGCTTCCCCAAATTATGCCGAATTATGTCAAGGATTTCTTCACTTAAAAAATGTATAAAAAGTCCTCAATACTATGAATTCGGCTGATCGCGTAATGGGTAATCCCGGCGTGGCGGATGTCTTGTGGCCTAAAAGGAAGGTCGATATCAGGCGTTGGGGACCAGGTGTTCCCTTGAAATCCACGAAGCACTGGTATTCTCTTTGCTCTCCTCCATGTCTTCCACCTCACCTGAATCATCTTCTACCTCTTCTTCCTCATCACAATCAGGCCCCGGAGCAAAGGTTTGATCTTCCACTTCATCATCAGAAGTGCTGTCCTCCGTGCATGAAGTTTGCGCAGCATCCTCATCAAAAAGGTCTAGGGCTTCAATTGTGTTGAACCTTCTTCTCATCGTTGAGGTAGAAAGAAAAAGAAAACTATCTGATTCAGGTATATATGCTTCGTTTCAGCCAGGATACCTGTGTGAACAAACCTAGCCGTTCAAGTGTTGTTTTTTTGTTTATTTTCTAGCCTACGTCTTTGAAGTTAATCCATGAGTATTTTGTTCTCAGCCTCAGATTAAATGCTTGCATCTGCTTTTTAGATGTTATTATAATATGCTACAATAAATATCTTGGTATGTTTTAGAAATTTTGCAGCAAATTTATTGATTTTTCAAATACAGCGAGGCAATGATGAAAATGAAGAGCGCTTTTCTAAAATGTTTATAATCCATTTCAGTAGTTTTCAGGAAAATTACATTTTTACCTAGACCCACACATTTTGTGAACATTCAATTAATCCTGGTAAATGTTTTTGGTTCAGTTAGAACATGTTGAACAATGATTCTTAAATCAAACAACAATTTTGTTGATGACAAATTCAAAGTTAATTTAATATTTCCTCAAAACACTATAAATATATCTATTAAAAAAAACCCTGCTATAACTTCATCAATTTCCAGAGAGAGAGATTCACTAGGATGGATCACTCTACATCACCCAGGCCTGCACTGTCAACATAGTTGCCAACCTTGAGACCTGAAAAATTTGGGAGACATTGAAAAGGGCCATGGTGCTACAAGTCCCAGACCCACCATGGCCCCCTTTTAGCCCCCCTTTATTAATTCTCCTGGATACACCCCTTGTCAGCACCACTTGATTTTTCTGTAACTTTTTCTGCTGAAACACAAGCATGATCTGGCTCAAAGAACTGGAAGAAAAAGCCTTGATCCACTGAAATTACCATCGCGCAGCCAAAAAAAAAAAAGGAAACTAGACTTTAGGTCTTTTTTTCAGCCTTAACAGAGATCTGCTTCGGAAGTAGGCTTCTTCAGGTTTTAGGTCAGCCCCGCTTGCCTGCTTTAACACACTATGGAAACATGACTGAATTCTGATTAGTTGAGAGAATATATCACGTTTAGGCAAAAAATACGTTCGACGGTTATGGTGGTTTGTAAACAAACGGCATCTTGTACCTACATTTTAACAAGGACATATAGCAATTTGACAAGAAACATTGATGGAGCAGTGAATAGGCTCAGTACACAGCAAAATAACATGACAGACTCATTTTTTTTTTATGGCGTTTATCGCGTTTTGGAAAAGAGGTCTTAAAAATATAAGATTTGAACATAGTGTTTAATAACAGTCTAACCCCCCCGCACAGGAGTACAAGCACACACAGAAAACATCTATAAAATGGTTGTTTTCAGACCATTTGCCAATTTTTACTTTTACATAAGGACTATATTTTGGAGGATAACTGCACAAACATGCATAGCAAAACATTTTAACACACACATGCACATTATTGTATGACACCTCTAAAAACCACCCAAATATTTTTTGTTCAAAATACGTATTACACTGTGCAGTCAGATGACAAAGCCCCTTAAAAATCCTACAATTTAAGTAGGAGGTTCAGACATTGCCTTGCCATAAATGGAGAAAATATGCCATCTGATTAAAAACGTTAAAAACTACAATTTAAGTCTGTGACAGTTGTAAAAACCCAAACATAATATAGGAAAAAAAAACTATTTGTACTAATATTTAGGCTTATTCCAAAAATATAGTTTACATGTGAGTCAATGGCACAAAAAATGACGAAAGAGGAAATACGCTACTTAATGAGACCAGCATTATATTAAATGGCATAAGTAAAATAGTTATATATTTTTTGGTAAGTTCCCAAAAAATATACAACCTCAGAAAAAAATCACATAAATTGCATTAGCACAGCAAAAATTATTCACAACAACACACCTGCTTACACAAAAAAATGCACGAGGAGGATAAGAGGGTTAAAGGTAATAGCTATGTGAAACTTCATGGCTGTCATCACATACCAACTTTTAAGACATTCATTGGCTCAAGTCACTTAAGCCCCACCACCATAGAACAGGAAGTGCAATTTTTTTCTGTGAAAGTTCCGTATTTGCCTCCTTTTACCTAATCATCATTTGGTTGTGGTCAGTGACTGAAAACTAGTTCGGGTAGATTCTTATCCAGTGCTGAGAGTTTTCAAAACTTAGTGTGGCTGTGGCATCATGACAAAACTTGTTTAACGTCATGGAAATACGTTCGGCTCTGTCTGCAAAAAATTCAAGAACATGCATATTGGTCCAGGTCCTAACAGATATTTATATGCAAATATTTGGTGGGTGGGGCCTAATTACTGCACAGCGTCCACTGGGAGTCTTAAAATAATCATCAGTAAGCATTGCTATCATATAAGAATGTGAAATTCAGTAGATGTATGTAGTTTTTAATGATCTTCAACAAAAATTATTTTGAACCCACATCCAAACCCTACAGAGAGTCAGCCATTTTGGATCCAAACTGCCATTTTATGCTATTTATATACGTCACATATGAAAAATACACTTCTCTTTGAGGTCATAATTTATACACCTACAAATTACTGAGCATCATCTTAAGCTTTGGGGATAAAACATTTTTACAAGGATTTTGCTGTGTCATAGTATGTGGGTGTGGCTAAGCCTACAGTTATGGCTTTTTGCCAAATAAGTAAAAGGTTGCATTGCAAATCCTAATATCACGGCATGGAAATACGTTTGGTTCCAATTTTCACATACATCATCCTATCTACAGGCCTGATAGCACTCTGGTGCCACACCGGATTTCTGGCTTACCGAAGTGTTTGAGAAAAAAAAAAAAAAAGGTTTGCGTGATCTGAAAATTCCCAAGATCTGAGAGGCGCTTTCACTCTAAACCACTCCACTGTAGGCCTAATAAAGCCAATCGTATTTAGGAGGATCTTTGTTGACATCTCTGTGCGCATGCAAGAGTGGTTGTGTTTCAGAAAGCAACCAATGGCGGCTATAGAGATGCAACGAACACTTCCAAGACCAAAATCCCCAATATATAACCACTTTAACATCTCAAAACTGGGAGTGCTTCAGATAGAAACTTAAAATTGCTATTGACAGTGAAATAGAAGTTATTCAAGCCCCTTCTAGATGTGTGAAAGATGTTAGTTTGATTCACCGGTGTCCTAGCCCCAAATATGCTTTTATCCCTATTCTTAAAGCCGACCTTGAGTAATTCAGTGGTGATTCAGGTGCTGATAGCGGTTTGGGACATCTGTATCAGAACGCGAAAACAATATAACGCATAGGATTTTAAAATAGGTAAACCTCAAGTTTTTTTAAATAAACATTGTCTAAATAACAAATACGTGATCACTATGTAATATAAATTGTGCATATTTTTCAGAAAAATGTATGTCTTTTTGTTCATGCCCCTTAGGGCAATGGTTACCTTTGCAGGTAAGTGACTAGTTAAAAGCAGGGATGTATTCCTGAACAGGCCTACCAGGCCCAGGGTCCCAAGAGCTCTGGTGCTCTACACATATATGCTTCTGTAATATAAGTTTGTATTGGGTTTGTTCATCTCATGTCTGAATAATGTCCATTTATATCCACAAAAGTCATGAGAATCTTTAATTCAATGGACTATTTATCAAAATGTTCTCCCAGGGGAGCACACCCCTGGATCTCGTTTAACATTACATTGATCAGGGCATATATCTAAACTTAGGGGCCTCCCAGGGGAAAAGATTCAGGCTCAGAATTTTTTTTAACTATCACCCCTGTATCTCCTCTAAATTCAATTTGAATCCAACACGAAACACGGGTGTATGCAAATATTTGGTGGGCGTTGCCTTATAACTGCACAGTGCTCCCTAGAAATATTAAAATAATTCTCAAGCAATGCTTTCAACTAGGATTGTGAAATTCAGAACATATATATTTTCTCAAGACTCCTCAACAGTTTTTTTAAGACAGGGTAAATTCCCCTCAGGTGGGAGGTCAGGATTTTGGTTGAAAGCTGCCCTTTTTGCCTTTTGAACACTTTCTTATGCAGATTCTATCATCCGGCTCAGTGGAGATGGCAGGGATGAGTGATTTCCGTGGACACAACACAGACCGGAGCAGCACTAAGCTGTGAGGGCCATTCTATAATGCTTGCATCTGGAATTTTGTTGTATTCTCTAGACCGTTTTGCACTTACAAGGATTGGAACTTTGTACTCTACATTTGCACTTGTTGTTAAATCCATGTTTTCATTTTAAGTAAGAGTTGTCTTTTTTCTATTTATTTTCATCTCAGACTATATAGAATACATATAGAAAGCTAATTTACATACTATAATCACTATTTTTCTGGGGGAGGATGTCCATAAACTCCCCTACAGGATTTTAGCTTTCACCTTTTTCACACCTTCTGAGTTTCCAAGTAATGGGATAGGAACCCTGGTAAAGAATGGCATTGCAAATAAATATATTTATACTTGTTCTTAGATTATGTGAAAATGTTGCTTTTATTTTATTGAAACGATTATTATGTAAAGTTAACCAGACCCCCTGAAAAAAAAAAAGTTAAAATCCAGAGGTGCGCTTAGATTTTATGTTGTCCCGAACTAAGAAAGCTATGAAAATTAAGCGAAAATAAATTGTAGTAAAATCTAAACTCATATAACACTAACATGGGAAACGACAGTACAGAAGGAACCTCTGCAAAAAAATATTTTTTATCTCACATTTTCATTTTTTTCTACTGAAATACGGTAACTGTCTTCTTGTATTAGATGAGCAGTGCTTTGCAAAAGTATTCATAAACTTAACCTTTTTATCTTTTTGTCCTCAAAATTTTTTTTATTAAAACTTTGTCTGTGACAACATAAAGTTATGCATAATTGCATTATATAGGGAAAAATGTTCAATTGTTCTCCAAATTTTTTACTAATTAAAATACAAAAAATTTCCCCGACATTTAACAAAGCTCCATCCATTATCTATATCACAGGGACTGATGCCTATCTCCAGCATTCTAAATATGGAGTAGTCAATTCAATTAAATTCAGTTTATTTATATAGCGCCGTTTCACAACAGATGTCATCTCAAGGCACTTTACAAGAAGAGTTATTACAATACAATGTTTAATGTAGAAATTAGAGAACCACAGAAGATTGCGTCGTGTAATTCTCAGCAACCCCTCACACTGAGCAAGCACGAAGCGACAGTGGAAAGTAAAAACTCCCTTTTAAAAGGAAGAAACCTCCGGCAGAACCAGGCTCAGCACAAGCGGTCATCTGCCGAGACCGTCTGTGGTTTGGAGAATACAGAACAGAGACACAGAACAGAGACACAGAAAGAGCAACAGAACTGATGCAGAAGTTTATTGCAGGAAGTGGAGAACTTTCCGTCACTGCAATGCCATCTTAGTCAGGGCCCGGCCCGCCCATCTGGAGGACGGGCCCGCCCAGGAAAGATTACACTTCATGTGAATATATTGGCTCAAAACGAACAATAGATGGCGCTCTAGATTACTAATTAGGAGTTTTAGTTTCGGTAAAAGAAGATCCTTTGGCAGTTTGGCACAGCAGCTTGCTAAAATGGACATTAGAGCTTGGTTTAGCAAACAGAAAAGCAATCCCAGCACAAGTAGGGATAATACATCAAGAGGGCAAGTGCAGCCAGAAATTGCTTCAACAAGCACTTCTGCTACGAGCACTTCTGCCTTACCTGAAGCAACAGTAATTCCGCCACCGGGTGGCAGCAGCACCAGCATAAATTACTGTTCAGACGACCTCGAAGTATATTTACTCAAAACTCAAAAAAAGATAATGCAAATGAATGCATGCAATGCATTTTCACCACAGAGAAGCTGAAAATCCCATATTTGAGTTCCATTATGTTTTATAAAGAGTTTTCCACAGAGCTTGTTTTCATTTATCTTTAAGGTTTGAGCAAAAAAGGTGTTGATGTGCTAAAATATTTAGTATTCTTTCCAAAACATTGTTTTTTCAGTAGACATTTGTGTAAAGCTGCTCTCGAGTTTCTAGAGTAAATTTGTTTTAAACACAATATTATATATTACATATAGTCCTACTATAGTTTAACACTGTTGATTTGCTTCTAAGATTTTTGTCGTTATTACTATTTTGTTAAACAACCAGGATATTTCATTTCAAAGGCCATATAAACAGTTATTTATTTGCTCGGATTTTAAAAAGTCCTACAATTTTTGATTAAAATGTTTTTAAAAAGCCTATTAAAATTAAAAATGTTTTTGAACCATTTTGAATACAGGTGTGGCTGCTGTGTTTTTGATTAAAATGTTTTAAAAAGCATATCAAGGTTGAAACTGTTTTTCAATAATCTTTTTGAAAAGAAAACGCTAGATTTTTCCCCCAATCTTCCGTTTAGAAAAAACGGTGGTGCATACTTCTTTCCAGCAGGTGGCGAGAATACATGAAGTCATTTTTTACCAGCAGTGATAAAGAAAAAGAAGCACACAGCTAATGCAGCAGCATGCTAACTAGTATTTTTGATGTAAAAATTACGAGAAATGCGGCAAAAAGAAGAATTTACTAAAGTTTTAAGCGGCAGGGCAGGATACAGAGGAAGACTTATGGACTAAGTACTTTATTAAAGACCATTAACTGGACATAAGGATTGTTTTTGTTTGAGATGACTCGGTGATGTGCAGGTGCAGCTAAGAACGGTGAGTTGGACATATTTTTCTTAGAGACTCAGTAAAAATGGTTAGCCTACTGTGTCTTAATTTTTGTTTGCATCTTTAATTGGTATACATAATTTGAATCAAACAATGAATACTCTTAGCTTTCCAGTAAGGTATGTAGAACAAGTTAGTGACACAAAACGGTAGATTTGACACGGAAGTATGTGTATGTAATGTCCACCAGATATATTTATAAACACGCAAAAGGGTTAATTAAAAGACAGTTTACTGAGCCCCCCCAGAAAAACCCACTGCCCCCCCAGGTAATGCCCTCTGGCGCCGGGTCTGATCTACTGTAGGAAAAGACTAAGAGAAAACAGGTTAGCGCTTGAATTGACAGCACATCATGCAGTTGGGGAGAAGTAGGAGAGAAAGTAGGAACAGACCCTAATAATGTCCTCCAACAGCCTAGCCGAAAGCAGCATAGCTACTAACATTAACCTGTCTCCTAGCTACTAGGAGACCTAGCTACTAACACTCTCTACTTTGCTTACATTAATCTATCTCTACCTAGCTACTCTACCTCTTCATATCCCTTCCTAGCTTTTGACACTCTACCTGGCTACTAACATTAACCTATCTCTTCCTAGCTACCTGTCTAACCTTTCTCTAACTGCCTATTAACATATCTCTAACTGTAAGCTTTGTCAAAGAGGAACGTTTTAAGCCTAGTTTTAAAGATAGAAAAATTGTCTGCTTCACGAACCAACCCTGGGAGCCTGTTCCATAGGTGGGGAGCCTGATAGCTGAAAGATCTGCCACCCATTCTACTTTTAGAAATCCTAGGAACTACCAGTAAACCTGCAGTCTGAGAGCGAAGGGCCCTGTTAGGAACATTTGGAATAATCAGGTCTCTTATGTATGATGGAGCTAGATTATTAAAACCTTTATATGTCAGAAGGAGGATCTTGAATTCTATTCTAGATTTTACTGGGAGCCAGTGAAGAGAAGCTAAAACAGGGGAAATGTGATCTATTCTTTTAATATTCATCAGAATCCTAGCTGCAGCATTTTGGACTGAACTGAAGACTTTTAATTGTTTTCTGTGTACTACCTGATAATAAAGAGTTACAGTAATCCAGCCTTGAAGTAACAAAGGCATGGAGTAGTTTTTCAGCATCACTCCTGGACAGGATGGTTCTAATTTTTGCAATATTCCTAAGGTGAAAAAAGGAAATCCTAGAGACTTCTTTAATGTGAGATCTAAATGACATATCTTGGTCAAAAATAACACCGAGGTTCTTTGCTTTATTACTGGAGGCTAATTTAATGCCCTCTTGGTGAAGGGGTTGACTAAAGCTTGGTTTATGCTTGCCGCATGAACATTCCGCGCGGAAACGAGACGTGCGGAACCGGCCGAGACGCCTTCTTGCAGCGTTTATGATTTTTGTGGCTTGTCCCTGCTGAGAGCCAATATTCTTGACGACTGTAGGGGACGGCGTAGGGCTCTACGGCATGCATACAACACTACACCATAGTAGAAGTAGTAATCACTGTTGTTTACAAGATGGTGATATCCGTGAGCTTAAACAAAGCAGAACTTTTATGCTATTTATTAGGAAAAAAGACTAAAAAAGGAGAGCGTCCTCTCTTCCATTAAAACACAGTTGATCACAGTGGTCTCTATCGGCCGAATCATAAAGATGTCTATTTACGAACCTCCGGCAATATGAGCTCTTGCCAGTCCGCCATGTTTTCCGTGCGGGACCGTCCGCGTAGTTACAAATTTTCCTAGGTGCGCGGAAATTTTTGGGGCGGGAGGAGGCCGCGCGGAGAGGCGTGGTTGCTTAAATGACGTAATTTGGCCGCGTGGAGCCATGCGGACCTCGCGGGCGCGGCAAGCATAAAACAAGCTTAAGTAGTTTCTTTTTCAGAGCTTCTGGTCCAAAGACGACAACTTCTGTTTTATCAGAATTCAGAAGCAAGAAGTTTAGAGTCATCCAAGTTTTTATGTCTTCCAGACATGCCTGTAGTCTACCTAACTGATTGGATTAATCAGGATTTATGGATAGATATAGCTGTGTATCATCTGCGTAACTATGGAAATTTATCCCATGCTGCCTAATTATTTTACCAATAGGAAGCATATATATAGTAAAAAGAATCGGCCCAAGCACTGAACCCTGTGGTACTCCGCAAGTAACTATTGAGGTTGAGGAAGATTTATCATTTACCTGAACAAACTGAAATCTGTTAGACAAATAAGATTTAAACCAACCTAGTGCTGTTCCTATTATACCGACACTTTGAAGCCTTTCTATGAGAATATTGTGATCAACAGTGTCAAAGGCAGCACTGAGATCTAACAGGACCAGAATGGTCACCAGTCCATTGTCTGAGGCTATGAGAATATCATTAGTAACCTTCACCAGAGCTGTTTCAGTGCTATGATGAGCTCTAAAGCCTGACTGAAACTTCTCAAACAGCTCATTATTGTTTAAATGCTCACATATCTGGTGTGCAACTATTTTCTCAAGAATTTTAGATAAGAAGGGAAGATTAGATATCGGTCTATAGTTAATTAAGTCGTTTTGATCAAGAGATGGTTTCTTAAGTAGAGGTTTAATTACAGCTATCTTAAACTCCTGTGGTACATATCCATTGACTAAGGATAGATTCATTATATCTAAAATTGGAGCAGCGATCAGAGGGAAAACTTCTTTTAAGAGTTTAGTTGGGATTGGGTCTAAAACGCAAGTTGAAGGTTTAGATGAAGCTAATAATTTTAGTACATCAGAAGGTTCGGCTGCATTAAAGCAGTTTAAGCGTATATTAGGTTCAACCATTTTTGATGTTGGCTCATTAACTAGGGAGGAAGCAAGGATATTGGGAAGGTTCCCAATTACTTTATTTTTTATAGAGTCTATTTTATTTATAAAGAATTGCATGAAGTCATCACTACTAAGAGCTTAGGGAATGGTTGGCTCGATAGAGCTATGATCCTGTGTGAGTTTAGCAACTGTATTAAAAAGAAACCTAGAATTATTTTTATTCCCCTCGATTAAAGATGAATAATATGCTGTTCTAGCTGTTCGAAGGCTCTTTTTATATTGCAATAGACTATTTTTCCACATTAAATAGGAATCCTGTAAATGCGTGGAGCGCCATTTTCTCTCTACTTTTCTAACGTTCTTCTTCAGGGTACGTAGCTCTGAATTAAACCAGGGAGCTAATCTTCTAAGGCTGGCCACCTTTTTTTTCAGTGGGGCAACTTTGTCTATTGCCAGACGCAGGGAGGAATTAACACTATGAACTAGAACGTCAAGTTGTGAGGGGTTACGAGTTAAATCACTGTTTTCTATTGTACTTTTATGTACTGAGGAAATTAAAGTTGGAAGAGCTTCTTTAAAACTTGCTACAGCATTGTCTGAGAACGTTCTGGTATAATGAAGTTTTCTTTCAGGTTTGATATGATCTGTTAGAGTAAGTTTAAAAGTGATGAGGAAATGATCAGACAGGATAGGGTTATGTGGAAAGACTGTTATTTCTTCACAGTCAATGCCATAAGTCAGCACAAGATCTAAGGTGTGGTGACCGCGATGGGTTGGTCCCTGCACATTTTGAGTAAAGCCTATTGAGTCTAAGATAATGTTAAAAGCTGTATTTAGACTATCACTTTCACTATCAACATGAATATTGAAGTCTCCAACTATAATGACTTTATCAGTGTTTAAAACTAAGTCAGATAGAAAATCTGCTATCTGATCTAAAAATTGAGAATAAGGGCCTGGTGGACGATATAAGACCACGAATAAAAGTGGCTTTACTGCTTTTTTATGTGTATGAGGAAGGCTAAAGATCAAATGCTTAAAGGAACTGTAATTATTATTTTTTTGGAGATTAATTAGTAAATCTGAATGAAAGATGGTGGCTACACCACCTCCTCGACCAGTACTTCGAGGGACACTAAAGTTTAAGTAGCTAGGGGGAGTTGACTCATTTATTGTGACATGGTCCTCTTCCTGCAACCATGTCTCTGCAAGACAAAACAAATCAATATTATTTTCACAAATTAAGTCATTTACTAAGAGTGTTTTTGAGGGGAGAGATCTTATGTTCAGTAAACCACATTTAATTGATTTATTTTTCTGTTCAGTCAGAGTTGTATTTATCTTTATGAGATTTTTATACTTTGCTCTAGTAGCATTAACTTTTAATTCATTAGTTTTGGGCAGTGGACGGGAAACTGTCTCTATAGGGTAGTGGGTGGGTGGCAGTCCCTGATCCCTGAGCTGGACTCTGGGTTGTCACGGCAATGGGGAACTAGAGATAACCCTATCAATGTTCCTGGAAAGAAGCAAAGCTCCGTCCGCGGTGGGATGGATGCCGTCTCTACGTAGCAGTCCAGGTTTTCCCAAGAAGGCCCCCCAGTTATCAATGTAGCCCACATCGTTTTCTGGACACCACCTTGACAACCAAAGGTGAAACGACAGCACACGGCTGTACATGTCATCGCTAGTACGATCAGGCAGGGGACCATGCTGGGCCTGGCTGTTCTACAGCGCGGAGCCGGGCCTCTAGCTCAGAAACCCTCGCCTCCAAGGCTACAAAAATGCTGCACTTAATACACCTACCAACTTCACTAAATGAGGCGGTGGAGTAACTAAACATCTGACAGAGAGAGCAGGAGAGAGGAGGAGGTTCAGAGAGAGAGACGGAGGAACAGGAGACAAAGCTGCCGAAGCCATGCTAGCCGTGAAGCTAAGCTAACCTAGCGGTACCTTACCGAGCCCAGAAAACCAGTGTAACGCTTAAGAGTCCCAGAACGTAAAGAACACCAACAGAAAATAAATGTTTTAATGTGTTTGTGTGTTAAAGCAACTCAGAAAAACTTCTGGACAGAGAAAATTAGATTAATTCCAGAGAGAGAGAAACCCCGACTTGCTACAACCGAGTGAGTCACCAAACAGGAAATGACGCGATACGTCTTACCAACGCAGTCTCCAGTGGACCAGAGTAGTCCAAAAAAAAATAAAAAATTGGAGCTACATAAGATTTGAAAACAGGGGTTGCGGTAACCAAATATTTTCTGTCTTCTGTCACAGTTTTTATAAAAAGGTGACAGAAAAATCTGAAGCTTGGCACTCATTTTGACAAATTACAATTCATATCCCTGGCCACTTGGTGCAGACATGGAGACATTTTCATATTTAAGCACGGAGTACATGTCCAACTGAATGAATAACAAAAAAAAAAAGATTATCATGATAGAATCTGAGCTTCGTTTTAGAGCTGGCCTTGTACTTGGTGTATCTGGCTATCCAGGAGCTGAAATAACGTTGAACAGGTACAGAGACTTTGGAGCATGGCTTTGACCACTACTGGTGACAGACTGGTGAAGCTGAACAACCAACACAGAAGGTGCGTATCCTAAGGGATTTCCTGTCACTGAAGCAAATTCTTTTGCCGGATAAAGAAAATACCTCATTGGATGATGTCAGATGTCTGGACTATTAAGGCAGCACCAACTCAGAAAACCAGACTGTTAGTTTGTAATAAAATGATTTTAATTGGCGGAGTTCGGGTGAGTAGGAGAATCTCCGAATGGCGGAACCAAGGAGGCAGACTGCAGCAGAAGAGCAAGGTGTTAGAAGGAGCTGATTGTACAGGGTGTATGTAACTGGAGAGGTAAGTAAGATCCTGTACCAGAAGCTGACCAGGAGGGGATCCAGAGAGGACAGGTAAGTGGTTTCCAAATAATCCTTCCAGGGAAGCGAAGATCAGAAGAGGAACCCAAGAAGACGGTGAAGTTTCAGGATCAGGACCTGTGACAAAGCCAGGGTAAGTAAAATATTCAGATACATTTTTTCAGTGAAGAACTTGAGCTGATTAGGCCGTGTTTAGAAGCAAGAACAATCTGGCGTCAGTCTGCAGCTCCTGTCCCTCTTTTATTGCTGAAGATAATGAGCCCAGATGAGCGGCATCTGCTGCTAATCAGCCATGGCGCCTGCAGAGAAGGTAGGAAGAAACACATCCAAACACCAGCAAAAACACAGGATCCCAACAGATGAGGAAAATGTTTTATTGGCAATTAGCAAAAAATCCCCCAACAAAGGAGTTGTGACCACAGAACACTTCTCAGTTCCTATGCTTTCCTATGCTAAATGACATTTTGGTGACTTTTGAATGCTGGCAGTGCTTTCACTCTGGTGGTAGTGTTAGGGTTTAATTTAATAAAGGATGAGAGAGAGTTCCTTCAGCTGTTCAGGAATTTTAATATCGGCTTGTTGATCAACAAAGAGGGCAATACGCACCAAGTTCAACTGCTTAGACTGACCTGTTTTCGCCAACCTGACACTGAATTTTGTTGGATTCAATAATCACCAGACTATCAGCCTTCCATCAGATACAGCTACGAAGCCCAGCAGGATGGTGTCACTTGCCCCAATATGAAACTAGTCATCTTGCTTATGTCAGCAGTGTCCATAGATATCTGGTGGTTGCTATGTGAACCTGACGTCCAGGCCTAAAGATTGCACACAAATATCTCTGAAGCCTAACACATTGTCTTGATGACATCATCAACCATACAGTGTCATCCTATAATATTTGATTAACAGAACAATGATTATCCTCATCAGTAAATTTTCACCACCCCCCACCCCCAGTTATTACCCTCCCAAGTAATAATTCAAAAAAACAACAACTAAGAACTTTGCCTTACTGCAACACACAAGAAAGCAGGCAACAGAACAAAACAACTATAAATGAACCTCAAGTGAAATCAAACGTTGCATGTTACAATGAATCAGCTCCTGAACAGCATAGAATGAGACCTATGATTCCCTCTTGATGACGTTATTAGAGTCCATGTGCATCTGGCCAAAAAGACCACTAGGTCTATTGGTATTGCCAACCTCCAACTATTGTGTCGTATACACCGCGCTTACGACAGGTGGGGAAAAGAACCATGACTGTCCCTTTAATCTAATGTGACAACTCCGTATGGCTCATCATCCTTAAGGATGCCTAAGAAATAAATGAAATAAAAAAAAAAAATAATTATACGGTATCAATCAAGTACACCATAGACAGATAAAAACATTTTTTTTGGCACATATTGAAATGTGTAATGTGTGCGCATCATGGTCAAAAACCCACTAGGTCTATTGGTATTGCCAATCTCAAACCGTTGTGTCGTTACGACATGTGGGGAAAAGAACCATGACTGTCCCTTTGCCCTAAGGTGACAACCCCGCATGGCTCATTATCTGTCAGGATGCCTAACAAATCAATGATATAAAACAAAAAAACATTTATTCAGTATCAATCAAGCACACCATAGTCAGATAAAAAAATGTCTTTGGCACAGATTGAAATGTGTATGTGTACTCTGTGGACATCATGGCCAAAAACTCACTAGGTCTATTGGTATTGCCAACCTCCAACCATTGTGTCATATATACATTACATTGGCACATATTGAAATGTGTACTCTTCCCTCATGTGAGGCTTGCATCCATGGTGTAAACCCCAGAAAAATCCTGATTCATAGCTTTAATCTCACCTGTACCCCACCTGGCACCCCTATGGTATCTACAGCCTAGTTTATGCTTCTGCGTTTTGATGGAGACGGATTGACGCAACACCATTATCTGTCAACGCAATGACTCTCTGTCACCTACACAAGGACGCACGGAGTAGAGGCCCAAATTTTAACTATCCGTCGACGGAGAGCGTATTCATCTGATTGGTCAGTTTCAGTAACAACCAGAGATCGCTTCACCAGAACAGGGCTCTACAGTCGCTGTAATCAGTAGTTAATGCCGCGTTTGGACACTATATGCTTTATATTGAAAGGATAACTTATCTAATCTGTTCCTTTGCCGATTTTGAACACAAGTAAGTGTAGGAAAACAACAAAAAAGGCTGCTCTGTTTTGTTTCCATGTGTTTCTATAGCATTATGTAATCCGCACTTCTAGTATAAAGCTTTACAGCTTAATCAAAACTTACTTTCTGTCGTTCATTGCTCCTTGAGGAAGAAATGCATTCACAAGCCTAGAAAAAAACAAACCGTTGTGATAATAGGCAGAGACGCCATGAAAACTTAGCACCCCCTGCTGTCCTGGACGAGCAAAACAATAGAGAATAGAGTGGAAGAGCGGAGTATTATAAACAGAAAATGTCTCCCTCAATACGTCTGCGTCTGAGTATAAATTTGCAGTCGGACAAGTATAAACTAGGCTTAAGTTAACTCGTTCGTCAAAGCTGCTCGGAACAGATGCATTTCTCCCGGACACGTGATGTTTTGGAACTTGGTCTACCTGGAATGGATAAATTACAATCAATATTTTATAAGCTAACATCACATGAGCGCACATACCTGACCAGCCTGTGGTAAGCGTAGATCTCTGCTTGCCGTCGCCCCACACCCAGTACACATCAGGGCCCGCCTATTCCTGTTTCAGTATCCATTTACACAGGTGAAGTTTAGAGGAACAGGTCCAGTAATCAACAGTTCTCTCATGCTGATGCTCGTCAGATTTCTTACACTAAGAGAAATCATTCTCTTTATCATTAAAGTAAAATACTTTAGAGCATTTTCCCGATAACTCACCCATGATAACCCGTTGCCCTGATCTGGAGACATTATAACACAAGATGCATCTGGGGTGGGCTTTAAGAGCTTAATTAACTCAGGAGCCTCGACTACTTTAACCAACCCATACGACTTAGCCAAGCCTCTATTCAAACCTGCTGTCACAGCAAAACAGTGTGAAGAACACAAGCTGCACTTTCTACCATCAAGAGAAATTAATCCTGGGGGCCTGTACAGAACCCCACTGTGTAGCATCACTGCCTGGCATCTCACAGTAACTCACACATTCCTCCAGCTGTTCCTGAAACGGTATTGGAACATAATATTGGGAAAGAGCCGTTCCCATACAAACAGCATAACACTTACTGTGAGAAATGAGACATGCGGAACTGGCCGAAACTTTTTCTAGCAGCGTTTATACTTTTTGCCGCTTGTCCTTGCTGTGAGCCAATATTCTTGAAGACTGTAGGTGGCGGTGTAGGGCTCTACAGCATGCATACAACATTACACCATAGTCGAAGAAGAAATCACTGTTGTTTACAAAATTGCAACACCCATGATCTTAAACAAAGGGGAAGAACTTTTATGCTGTTTTGGGAAAAAGACGAAAAAGAAGATTGTCCACTCATCCATTAAAACACAGTTGATCACAGTGATCTCTACGAGTCGCATCATAAAGATTTCTGTATTTAAGAACCAATGCCAGTAGGAGTTCTTGCCAGTCCGCCATTTTTTTCCGTGCAGGACCGTCAATGTAGTTAGAAAATTTCCTAGGTGTGCAGTGCGGAAACTTTGGTCTCCTCAGTGGGCGTGCGGAGTTACTGAAATGATGTAATTTGGCCGCGTGGAGCCGTGCGGACCTCGCGGATGCATCAAGCGAAAAACCAAGCTTAAGTTGGTGCATTTTAGAACCTTCGTAAATATCATATTGATTAGCAAAAGAATACACAACAAAACAGGACAATGAATATCCTCATCACTAAATTTCCACCACAGTAGCATGAGAAGGTGTATTCAACCCACAGAAGTGAGTCTTGTAGTGAAGCTCATCAAGGATGATAAAATTTTTTCGTGAGCTGTGGCAGCAAGCTTTGCTGTGCTGTCAGTGTAGTGGCAAGCGCGTTGTGGCACTACCAAGAGAGAGGCTGGTACATCAGGAGATGTCGAGGAGGCCTTAGGAGGGCAGCAATCCAGCAGCAGGACTTTATGCAAAAAGGAGGAGTGCAGACAGAGCCCTGCAAAAAGGCAACAAATGTGCAACTGTCTGCTGAAATGGTTGGAAAAAGACTCAGAGGATGGTATGATATCCCAATGTCCACAGGTGGGATTGTGCTCACAGCCCAACATCGTGCAGTTTGGCATTTGCCAGAAAACATCAAGATTGGGAAATTCACCACTGGTGCCCTGTCCTCTTTACAGATGAAAGCAGGTTCACACTGAGCCTCTCGGTTAGCCTCTGCACCGCCTAATCACTGCTCACCTGTCGGTCTGCTCACTCCTCCTGCAAAAACCTCAAAACTCCACATAACCTCCAGCCAGCATCGGATCACTGGATTCCACTTACCTCTCCTGATGTCTGTTCTCAGCGTCCTCTCCATAAGTCCATACTAAGTTTTACAATCTCCGCTCCTGCTTCGAGTTCTGCTCTAACCTCTCTCGTCGCCATCACAGTTTCACCTGCTCCAGAGATTCCCTTTGTGATACTCTCGAGACTAAACAGACCCACTGAAAAATCAATAAACCATTCTTATTTTATTGCCAACTGCTTCCGTGTCCGTCTGAATTCTTTGCTGACTATCTGAGTCTAATAAACAACAATCATACCACTGTGTTCCTCCTAATACAAGACATTGCTTGACATCATAAGGCTGGAGTGTGTCTGTAGTTCCTGCAATATAAAAAGTATTGATTCTATGGACTGGTCCCCTCCTTCCCCAGACATGAATTTAATTGAGTACATCTGGGACATCATGAGTCTCTCCATCCACCAGCAGCAATTTCCACCACAGACTGTCCAAGAGTTGGTGGATGCTTTAGTCCAGGTCTGGGAGCATATCACTCAGAAGCCCATCCGCCACCTCAGAAGCATGCCGAGGCATTTTAGGGAGGTCATACAGGCACGTGGATATCAAACACACACATTACTGAGCCTAATTTCGAATGGTTTAAGGATGTTAGATCAATAGTGGATCAGCCTGTAGTCTTTTTCTACTCTTATTTTGAGTGTGACTCCAAATCCAGACTTGCATTGGTTGATAAATTTGATTTCCATTGATAATTTTTCCATGATGTTGTGTTCATCACATTTTAACTATGTAAAGAACAAAGTATTTAATACATACATTTTATTCAGTATATATAGTGCAATTTTGAGACCCGCTGTCTCAAAGAACACAAAAAATATATTCAACTGAATTGTAAAGACAAATTTTAAGTCAAGTAAAGTGGTCCTTCACTGTAATGCGGCCTTACTAATCCGCTGTTTTTTTCAGAACAACTTTGTATGCTTTCTTTACTAAAATGCATTATGTTCTGCGCCCTGATTAATTGAAGGTCTCCTTCATGTCATGTCTCTTGTAGAGTATACATTCGTCTTGCCATATTTAGCGTGTCTGTTTTGAAGAATCTTCTCATCCATATGTAAAAACAGTGGCAACAACTACCTATTTCTATGTTCAATACTCACCAAGGCCTTTAGTGGAAAAAGATGCACCTGAGCGGCACGAGGAAATAGAGACCGCGGTATAATACTTTTTTTTTTTAAACCTGAAAAGGTTTAAACTTCGCGAGTAAAATACAAAAAAATGTGTTAAAAAATGTTATTCATGTCTGAGAAAATTGTGTAAAGTTTGTGGTGATGGATTTTACAGCATTAAAGCATATAATTGTAAAAATAAAGCTGATTACTTTGCAGATTTCGTCTGTCGCTGGTTTTTTATAGCGTAACCCCCACGATAAACAAGAGAACATTTCAATTGATCCTAGTTATCAAACAATGTTTTCAAGTTCAGTTTATTATTGACAGCCTGACAGCAGAAAAAAAAACCCACACACACCACATACGCAAACACCCCACCTTGTAAGTGGAAGAAACCTGCAGCAGAATCAGAACTTGTCTCAGTCTGAGCTACCATCATGCTTTACTGACCGGAGGCTTGGGAATAAAGAGCAGATATGCACAGAAGCACTGAGCTAATACTACTTTCTATGATAAAGAAATATATGAAGTTACTGGCATTTGTAGCTCCTTAAAATTATTGCCATCACAACATTTTCTAACATTGTATGACCCTAGTTACTACAGTGTTTCTTCTTGCAGCATGTTGAGTTTAGAAGTATTAACCTATCTGCCAAGGAAAACATGTTTTATTCATATTTAAGTGATTCTGTTTCCCTGTTTTGGTTATTTAGATGCAGCGTTCTGAGATGCACATTGTGCCATCACTTGTAAGTATGCTGTTAAATAACAATCATGATGTTTACTTGATCTTTTTAATCATAGTCCTTTTTTTGCCATTATCTGTTCAGATGGTTCCAGATTCTGCCCCGGCTCCCAGACGCCCAGAGCAGGTCCAGGGCTCCTCAGTTGTTCCCATCCAAGCAGCATCGAAATTACTTCCTCCAAAGGTTGTGCAGGCAGCAATACCATCAGGACATATCCCGAAGCCTGTTATTGTGCCTGATTATATTGCGTAAGTACTGTTGTAAATACAAAAGAAAAGAAAAATAGCCAGTGTTCCTAATCTGCAGTGGATGGCATCTGTCAGAAGTGGTCATGGAGGGAACAGTGGCTAAAAATGTATCGTTACACATGAAGGCTGAAGGCTGGCCTATGTGGTTTGATCCAACAGACAAGCTAAAGTAGCTGAAGTTGATGAAGAAGTTGACACTGTTTAAAAGAGAAAGTTTTTTTGCCTCTCAGTTTTCACGGATTGAATTTAATTCAAAATTACTTTTATTGATTGCAAAGGGAAATTGAGTGGGTTTGTAGCTCATACTTAATAATTCTATGCAGATCTGGTTGCATAACTCAAAGCAGCTAGGGTGCTCATGCTGACCCCTGTCCATCACAACTCAACCAAAGAACAAGAATCATGTTTTGTTTTGCTTTACATCCAATGCTTACTCAGGTGCTTGTTGGACTGCTTAAACAGACCAAACTATGGATGATAGGATGCACAATGGGAAACAGACAGTTTGATACTACGCACAATGTTCTGCTAGAAAACTGTGGGTTCCGCCATCCTTATGGCTATTCTTTGAACTATATTACCTACCTAAGCAGTGATGCAGGCCATATACTCGCTATTATAAAAATTGAATTTACGGATTTTTTTTTTTTTTTGGTGACAAATCTGTATCACCAGATAGTCAAACTGTAATTAAAAATATAGGCCGTGTTTTCAGTTTCACCATTTCAAAAGTCAGGGGAAATATATACAGTACATTGCAGAAGTTTTAGGCAAGTGTGAAAAAATGCTGTTTGGAGAACTAATCACTGATCTTCTGTCAATGGAGGCTTGCCCACATCCTTGTGTCTTGTTATGTAATCCCAGGCAGGCACACTCGATGATGTTGAGATCAGGGCTCTGTGGGGGCTATCCCATAATTTCCAGTACTTTTTGTTTGTCTTTATGTTGAACATAGTTCTTAATAGGGATGTAAGAAAATGTCAATACAGCAGTTTATTGTGATATTTTATGGCACTATTTTGTATCGATATTCAAAAGCAAAGTATAATTTTTTTTTTAAAGAATTTGAATGGAACCATTAATGATGACAGTAATTTTGTAGTAAAATTAATAGTATGATTGGTGGCTGTTGGCACCTTCTTTATTTCGGTGGACTAGATGTAGCAATAAAACTTGATCTGTTATGTGTGAAACAGATTGCAGTGTTTAGGATGCTGTGAAAGTTTTTCTACAGTTAAATTCCGTTTTGAAAATCAAAATGTATAGTCTTCCTCATTGTAGTGCAATATATTGTCCCCTTTGTATTGTGATACATATCTTATCGCCAGATACTGCATTAACACATCACTAGTTCCTAATGACTTCAGCTGTATGTTTGGGGTTGTTGTCATGCTGCAGAATAATTTTGGGACCAAACATACACCTCCCTGATAGTATTGCATGATGAATAAGTACCTATATGTATTTCTCAGTATTGAGAACAGGCATGCATCACCAAACATTCCAGGAAGCTCCACTATATTCACTGTTGCCTGCAGACAATCCTTATTTTACCACTCTCCTGCTAATGGACAAACTGCCTTTGGGTGCAGCCAACTACTTCAAATTTTGACTTATTAGTCCAGAGCACATGCTGCCATTTTTCTGCATCTCAGTTCCTATGTTTTCGTGCATACTTGAGTCCCTTGGCCTTGTTTTAACATTGGAAGTATGGCATTTTGGCTGCATCTTTTCAATGAAGAACACTTCTGGGCAGACTTCTCCAGACAGTAGATGTGTGCCTGATTCCCAATGGTTTCTGACACTTATGAGCTGATTCCACCACTAGACAATATCTGATTTCGAAGGGTAATAAGCTTGATGCGTTTTTCATTTGCTGCACAAAATTTCCTTTGCTGATCTCTGCATCATTGATCCTCAATTTTGCCTGTTTCTTTGTGCTTCTTCAAAATAGCTTTAACAGCAAACCTTGACACCCCTGTCTGCTTTGAAATCTTTGTCTGGGAGAGACATTGCTGATGCAGAATAACTTGTTCCTCTACTCATTCTTGCCATGACATGAAACTTCCACAACCTCACCTTAGCATAGTTTGATTGTTCCTCACCCAATTTTAAGCCTTCTACACAGCTGTCTGCATTGCACTTGACTATGTTTCAACCTATGTGTGACATTGATGATCATTAGCACCTGTTTGGTATGATTGGTTTGATTTCTGGGATTGACTTCTCCCTCAAAACAAAGTGAGATCAGGAAACAACTCGGTCACTGTTTTAACGTTCCTGATGTTTGGTTATTTGCAGGAAGTACCCAGCGATACGGTCTGATGAAGAGCGAGACCAGTACCGAGCTGTGTTCAATGACCAGTACGCTGAGTACAAAGAGCTGCACATTGATGTACAGGCCACACTGAAGAAGTTTGAAGAGATGGATGCTATGATGCGCAGTCTGCCTCAGAACCCACCCACCCAAATGGTGATTTGGTCCCACATATCCCTTACACTTCTCAATATTCATTCAATATTTCTCACAGTTTAAACTTTTATTTTATTATGTTATTAAAACAAGCTTTTCCTTAATAACAGAAGCTAATTAACTCTTAAAGACACACTCCATAACTTTGCTGATATTTTCCCTCTGTCACCCTCTCAAGGCATAACGTCACTGTTGTAAAAACAAATATCTTTGGAGCACATCTGAACAAGCGTAGTGACTGTTTTATATGGGGCCGAGAAAGTCTCATAATAAATAAATGCATGGTTTTTCACAAATATATGCTCATTCGGAAATGCACATGGTCTGTTTCACAAATGCACACGTGGAGGTTCACAAATCAAATTTTCAGAAACACTTGTAATATAAATTCACAAATTCACACGATCTTCCTTAGCCAATGGTGACATTAGTTTTCCGTGCTCATTAGGTGAGTCTCAGAACTCACCACATTGAATTCTCTCATGAATGCAGAGGTTCACAAATGAGAACTGGTGGGTTCATGCACATTCAGGAATTTGTATGATATGTGAGTACATATTATTTGTGAAACAGCTTGTGTGCATTTGTGAAACAGATTGTTTGCATTTTTGAAACAGATTTTGTGCATTTTTTAAAGAGATTGTGTGCGTTTTTGAAACAGATCGTATGCGTTTGTGAAACAGATTGTGTGCTTTTGTGAAACAGATCATGTGCATTTGTGAACCTCATCGCGTGCATTTGTGAATTTATATTTCAAGTGTTTCTGAAAATTATATTTGTGAACCTCTGCGTGTGAATTTGTGAAACAGACCATGTGCATTTCCGAATGACCATATGCATTCGTGAAAAACCCTGCGTTAGTTTATTTATTATGAGACTTTCTCGGCTCCAAAGTTTTACAAGCTCACCAGCCAAAATAACAAAACATCAAATTATCAGTTGGTAAACCATCACAGTTTTCCCGGCACTGTATCACATCATCATGCCCAAATAACCCCGGAACAAGCATTTGTTACTTACCAGTCCAGTAGCAACTCAGCTAGTTCAGCATCCATTCATCCTGCTGTATCTCTAAGGTGTCTCTCACAGCGGCTAACCACACAAAACTGAAAAGTTGTAACACTGGGTTTTAGAAGCTAAACTCAGTAACAGTTTGTCAGAAAAGATCTTTCACAGCAGTGAAGGTAAGGAAGAGCCTTCTGCTCTATGAGCGAGCAGGCAGCAGGAACCGCAGGATGTGCGCTGTTATCAAGGATGATGTAACAGAGGGACAGCCTGGCCATGAGCTTCAGCGTACAGCTCCGCTGCCCAGCCTGCTGCCCAGCCTGCTGCAACTTTCCTTACCCCCAATTCACAACAGGCGGAGAACCGATGCGCCCTGGTATGAGTCATCATAACAAGCCATAAGCTCCGGCAGCTTTCAGCTCTTGTAGCCCAGTTCCCTTTCCTTGCTTCTTCTGATAGCGTCGTCTTTGGTCTCAAAACCGTGGGTTTGTTTATATCGTTAGGTAGCGCATGGCATACTGCCTTAAAGTGATACCCAGTCAGTACTGGGGAAACGGTCCGGTGGTGTTAAGTTTTATAGTGCAATAAACAGCAGGAGGACCCTCCCATGTGGTGACAGTTCATATTAACCCATCAAACATGAAAAATTATGTTGTCACATAAAGATTTCATGAACCCGTGTTTTTAGGGTGTAAAAGTTACGGAATTATTTTTTTAAATTTGTTTTTTTTTTAGTTTAATAAGTGCACACCTATGTAGGAAGATGTGTGGAATTGCCTGTATGGAATTTAACTTATCACATTTGTTGTTACCAATGGAGTTAGCTTCATTTAGTATTTTTATGTTTTTTTGGCACAATGAAATTGAGGACCTCTCTTAGGGTTTTTCTTCTCTATTTACATGAAACATTTGTCAACAACAGACCCAAAGACTGAGCTTAGTCCTAGAGGGAGAATCTAGGGTTGTCTTTCAAACTGTCTTTGCACGCAACTGGATAGCATTCGGACCAATCAAAACATTGAACAATATGATGTATACTGGGGCAAAAAAGTATTTAGTCAGCCACCAATTGTGCAAGTTCGTTTCAAGTTTCGTCATAAGTATTTTACGAAGCCCCCCAGTCCCACTGTGTCAAAAAATATATATAGCTATGTTGCGGCCTCAAGATAGTAACTCTTGGCCTCAAGACAGTAACTCATGGCCTCAAGATATTATTTCATGGCCTCAAGATAGTAGCTCGTGGCATCTAAAGTTGGAACGTCTTTATAGGAAGTCTGAAGCAAAAACATAACTAAATTTAACCTCTGCATTTCCATTCCGAAATTCAGATAAACAGAGAAGCTAAATTACACCTGATTTCTTCTTTTAGGCATAAGTGTCATTTTAGCTGCTGAGATGTTCCTGGCTAAAATGACACATTCAATGAGAGTACAGCATCGTAGGGTGACTGATTAACTGGTATCTCTTTAATCGCAGGTGTTCTAACCATGCAGTGTCACTTGCTCCATCATGCATTCACTAACGAGACAATAGCGGTGCGCGCGTCCTCCAAGCAATATAAGATTACTATTATTCAATGCTTATTGCTTGAAAGTAGACGTATCAATAAGGAAATTAAGCTGAATAGGCCAATAGGACTTTATGAACTTCAGATGCCTTCATGGCAGCATAAAAAAAAAATGTTTTTCCCAAGAATTTCCCCTTGCATCACCTGCTCGACTAAGGTCCATTAATCTCATAGCACTTAATAGTGCTTGATAGGCTTTAATAAATAAAGACTGATTTAATTTGGGTTGCCAAGGATAATGTGTTTGTTCCAGTTGGGCATTTTTCTTCTCCACCAAGCTCCCCTCACTTGAAGAATGTTCTTTGTTTTTGTTGTTCTAAATTCAAAACTTCACACGATTGTAGATAGTGAGAGCAATACTGTTATCTTAGCCAGGATTGTTCTCAGTCTGCTGGTTGTCAGTGATTTTTGAAAAAAATAGACAAAACACGCTGTATTTCAACTTTTGACTAATTAAAGATGCCATATAGCCTACCACTGCACTGCATTTTGTAGTGAAATGTCAAACGGATGAATACAGAAGTCTACTTATCTACAAATAATTAATAGTTGTAGCGGCTTCACCAGTCGCTGTAGGGGCAGATTATTATTATTATGTAGATTTGTCTAATAGTATGCACTTTCAACTTTTGCAGAAATGCACGGAGGTGGAACGGTTTTTCTTTGAGATTGAGCTTATTTATTTACAAAACTGAGAATACATATTAATGAACATGTACATGTAAATATGCAAAATTATAACCTATGACAAAGTACTATGATGTTTACAGAGTAAGACAACCGGATTCCAATTTTGATCAGACTCTTTAAACATAGTAGCCTTCCATCTGATACGAGGTGGAATAAACTCTATGTGCAGCGGTCAACAAAAACTACGGCTGCCCATCTCTCCTCTTTCTGTCAGAAACAGTGAGTGACAGCCCCTTCTAATTGTCACCGACATGACTCCTCTTAACCATCACCAAACAAATGTAAACCCAGTGATCGATACATGCAATATATTAATATATGGCTCCGTAAGTATGTCTGCTTTGGGGAGAAAAGCTGCTCCATTATGCATTCTCCTTTTAAATACACTTATCTTGAGGGCACAAGTTACTACCTTGAGGCCACGAGGAGTAACTACCTTGAGGCCATGAGATACTATCTTGAGGCCTTGACAAAGTGGGACTGCTGGGAGGCTCTATAGTATTTGGTCCTTTACCTTCCTTTACCTTTTTTTTACGTGTCCTGTCTAGCAGTTTGCCACTCAGAATTGGTGTCTGAGTACCAAGTACAAGCCCAACAGATTTACTTTCCCAAGCAGAGTATTACAGCTTTGCTGTAACACTCTACTTGATGTATATGTATTAAAAAATCTTTATTAGTGATTACTGAGGGTTCAATTTCCTGAAGTCATGGACACGAAACCGAGAAAAGAATGAAGAAAGGAAGAAGGTGAAGAAAAGAAACCGGACCAGCAGAGGCGCGAACCGACGACACAAGACAGGGAGGCAAAAAAAGAACACAAGAAAACATCCCAGTCCGAGCATGCAGGTCTGAATAAGGCTTCCCCATGCAAGTGATTGAAAGCTGGTGTAAGGAACCGTCAATCCGTCCTACAGGAATCGACACAGACATGAAGGAGGCAGGAAACGCATGCATCCAGAGTCCCACAGAGCACAGGATCCGCAGGAGGACCAGCGCAGGGCCGACACCGACCAAGAGAGGAACAGATGGAAGCCCCAGGGGAACACCAAGCAGCCGCAATGCTGGGGCCCCGAGAGATCGCAGGGACGAGCCCACGGGCTCCGCCGGAAACCGGCTATGCCAGGGCGGGCCCGGAACAGGACCCGGAGGCCACGGGGATCAGGGGCACCCCGCCCCCCAGCAGGGCCCTGACCAGGGACCCGCCGAGAGGGGTCCGCTGCCGCCGGGCAGGAGGCGCCTGCAGCCGATCGAAGGACAATACACGCCGCCGCCAACCCAGACCAATACCCATCGCCAACAACCCGGCCCCCCCACACGCCAGGGAGCCACAGTGAAGCCACAGCGGATGTACGCCCTCCCCAGGCCGCGCCCAGCCAGCACCTGGACATCCAGATCTACCAGCTCCCGGGTCCAGATCCCGCCCCATGCAGAGCGCCAAGATCCGGGGCCCAGCCAATACCGGACAGCCCCGCCAGATGAACCGACCAGGCAGTAGAACTCATGGAACTGGCAGGAGCTTGGGCGCTGGGCACGGTCCCCACCGATCCACCGGACGGCACCAACCTACTTACAACCCCGGCACCCCCATAAGAGGTGCCCCAGTCAATCCAAGGAGGATGTCGGCCCGAAACAGCGGCCGCCCGACACACCGGCCCACCCAGGACCAGCTAGGCATGCACCAGGACCGAGCCGGGCCGCAACCGGGACCCCCAGGCATCGAGAGCCATCATCGACCAGCGGGCAGGACCATCCATCACCGACGGGGAGTGACGGAGGGGAAGAAGATGCACCAGGCCAGAGGGCAGCCAAACACCCAACCTGACAAGTAGACATAGACAGACAGAGACACTCATACGTACCCTCCCTCTCATGCGCACACATTCTTACATATACAGGACACACGAAAAAAGGACGCTGTACACTCATTCATACACCCCATACATACTCTATACTCCCAGGCCCAGGGACAGACGCCCCGATAGAGCACCCTGCCCCTGCACCCGGGAGACGGACCCCTTGCCCACCAGGACGGGGACAAGCAGACCGCCAAGGCCCCCACCCCGGCAAGAGTAGCCCACTAGCCTAGGTCCCCGACCAGACGACCTGATAATCTACCCGGGCTCCAACCCCTGATGGTCCAACGAACAGGGGTGTGGAAAGACCCCCAGCCTCTCTCCCCCTGCTCAATTGTGGTGTTGTTGCGTGTTGTTCTAATGTGCACTTAAAACAGAGGGGTGGGACATGGGAATACTGCCAGGTACCCCCATCTCCCTCCCCGGGCCCTCAGTGTCTAGATGCATTTAAACAGTGGGTACCGGCACCACAGGCGAGGCCCCGTATAAGGGGCCCCGCCTCCAGTGCCGAGGCGCACCCACCGCCAGGTCCCTACATGTGCGTGTGTCATGTAAATGTTGCAAGTGTAAGTGTCTAAGTTGCTCAATAAAATTGGGACCCAGGCCGCGACCGGGTAGCGAAGACGGAAACTCCATCCCTCACCCCAGTGACGTGCCCACATCCCAAGGCCTTGTGAATGGTAGAATGAAGGAGCAGGTGGACGGAGGCAAATGGGGATGGGGAGGAAATAACTGGGGTGACACGATGCCAACCCCAGGGAGCCAGCTTTCCTGCTGACCCCAATAGGCACCCCCGTTCAGCTGATCCACCAGGGGTGGGAGGCCCCAGCACGTCAAGTCGGGGCCCATGGCAGCGGCCCCTCCGAGCCCCATGGGGGCCCAGGCCATCCGCCCGCCCCCACCCCAGGGGCAGAGTTTAGGCCACCCTCCCCCCGTACACCCCCCACCCCGGACACGTGAGCAGACCGAAGCCCCAGGTGGCCAACCCCCCAGGCCGACACCCTCCAGCCTTGCTACTACCGAACCCAACATCCCCACCCACCAGCCCACACCCCACCACCTGGTCAGTCCACCGCGGAGGCCGACCAGCACCGGTCAATGGACCCCCACCCCAGCACCCCGCAGAGTGCTTGGACCAAGACCGAGGAGCCATGTCCAGTGCCAATTTGACTGGTCAGGCCCAGAGATGACGGCCTCCCGCCGCGGCCACCCGCTTACACCCCGACGCGCAGGCGCGGCAAGGGGCCATCGGGGAGCCAGCGACTAGAACCAGCCCAGGGAGATGGAAAAGGCAGCAGCGCCCACCGACCACAGGCCGGGGGGCACGCCGCCCCAGAGCCCCCCAGAGCACCAGGCCAGTAACCAGTGTCCGCCAGCACGACCCCCCTAAGGCGCCGCATGCAGTCACTAGGAGTCACCACACAAAGCCCCCAAAGTCCCACCCCAGACGAGATTCACGGCACCTACCGCCCCAACCGCAAGCGGACCCAACCCCGAGGACCCCTAGCAGTCACCACCAGCCCTTAAACTCCACATCGGCAATCGTGTCCCACAGAACAAAATCAAGGGCCCGACCCCACTAGGTGATGGAGCTGATCAAGGGAGACCTGAAAGATTGATCAGATGTGGAGGCAGAAGCCGTTTCTAGACCAATGTAATCCAGAAGGAGATCTCTATATTGATTAATATTCAGAGCATTTTTATTTTTCCAGTTCAAGAGGATATTTTTCTTAGCGATGCATTAGGCAATGTGAACTAATTGCTTAGACTTTGTATCCATGGTAACTTCATCTAAATTTCCCAGTAAGCAAACTGTGGGAGAAGGTGTGATATTACATTTCAGACACTTTGATAGGTCTTCACATATCATCCGTTGGCCTGTATAATGCACTCTATGAAGGATTTTATATTGTATTAATCGTAGATTAGGATTTTTAAGAAATGTAAAGGTTCTTAGAGAAATCTGAGACCAGAGGTTTCGGTCAAATGAGATGGACAAGTCCATCTCCCATTTTAAAATATGAAGGGCTATTGATTCATCTATTCTATTTAATGTTTTGTATATTTTAGATAGCAGTTTGGGAGGGTTAAGATTAAGACAGTCTAAAACTTTTCCTGGAATTTGTAAATCAACTGTATTGAGCCTAAATTTATTTTTTATAATTGATTTAATTTGTTGATATTCTAAGAATTTATTCTTGTTAATTCCGTATTGTGTAACCAATGTATTAAATGGGATAAAGTCTGTTCCATCAAACATATGCTCCAGGTATTCAATTCCTTTACAACTCCAGTTTGGAAAGTTGATCATGCATTTTTTTTGTAAGATATCCGGGTTGTTCCAGATGGGTGTATGCCTGCATGGGACTAGTAAGGTCTCTGTCATTTTAAGAAATTCCCACCTACAACTCCCAAGCTGTCAGAGAAGAGCTGATACTAATACATTTAAAACATTCATTTTGTTTTATATTTGAGCTAATAAATGGTAGATCTGAAAGTTTTATCTTATTGCATAGTATCTGTTCAACATCTACCCAGCACTCATCGATATAACTGTGTTTTACCCATCTTGATGTGTATTGGAGCCTCTAGGCTAAGAAATAATGACGAAAGTTCGGTAGGTCTAGACCTCTTTTATCTTTGGACTTCTGCAGTATTTTTAAGCTGATACGTGGGGGTTTATCTTTCCAAAGAAATTTAGAGACATAAGAGTCCACAGATCTAAACCAATCAGGTGATGGTTTGCTTGGGATCATTGAGAATAAATAATTGATTCTAGGCAAAACCATCATTTTTATTGTAGCTACGCTTCCAATAAGTGATATTGGAAGGGATTTCCATCTTGCCAGATAATCTTCCAATTTTTTAAAAGTGGGACATAGTTTAGCTTTGATAAGTCTGCCAGTCTTGGTGAGATATGGATTCCTAGATATGTAATATTTCCCGGCCGGAGTTGCACAGGAACGGGACCCTGGAAAGAACAGTTGATTGGAAGGACTGTAGATTTTAACCAATTAATGGAAGAGTCTGAAACTCTTGAATAAGATTTTATCAACTCAATTACCTGAGAGAAGGAAGTTTGTGAATGCTGTAGAAAGAGTAGTACATCATCTGCATACAGACTAATTTTTTGTTCTATTTTGTTGCATTGTATACCTTTAATATTATTAGTTTGTCTGATTGCTGCTGCTAATGGTTCAATAAAAATAGCAAAGAGGGAGGGAGAAAGTGGACATCCCTGCCTGGTACCTCTCTGAAGGAAAAACCTTGATGATGTTTGATTATTAGTTCTAATACATGCTGTTGGTGAGCTGTATAATATTTTTAACCAGTTTACAAAAGAATTACTGAACCCAAATTTATGTAAGGTTACAAATAAAAATGTCCAGTTAACTCTATCAAATGCTTTTTCTGCATCTAAAGATAATATATTTTTATGGACGTTTTTACAGTAGGAATAATCTATTAAATCTATTAATCTACGTGAATTTGTGGAAGAGAGCCTACCTTTTATAAAACCTGTTTGATCAGGATGGATTATTAGAGGTGTTATTTTCTCCATCCTTCTTGCAAGAGCTTTGCAAATTATTTTAAGATCAACATTGATAAGAGAAATGGGACGATAACTGGTAGGAGACATAGGGTCTTTTCCTGGTTTTAATAGAAGATTGATGTAGGCAGAGTTCATGTTTGGTGGTAATCGACCATTTTCCTTTGTTTCCTGTAACATTTTGTAAAATGTTGGTGCCAGAATATTCCAGAATTCTTTATAGAACTCTGCTGGAAATCCATCTGGACCTGGAGCTTTATTATTAGGCATGGATTGGAGGGCCTCCTGGAGTTCAGACACTGTTAGCGGTGAATCCAGGGCCTTTGCTTGACTGTCTGAAAGTTTAGGAAGAGTTATTTTATCCAGAAATTGTTCAATTTCATTATTTGATGGGTTTATCTCCGGTGTGTATAAAGTCTCATAAAACTCTTTGAATGTGTTGTTTATTCTTTCAGGATCATAAATTATATTCCCAATTTTGTCTTTGATTGCAGATATAGTTGTTTTTTCTTTATTTATTTTTAACTGATTAGCTAAGAAGCTACCTGATTTATTACTATGTTCAAAGTTTTCTATTCGAAGTCTTTGGATTAAGAACTGCGTCCGTTTATTAATAATTTCATTTAATTCTAATTTTGCTTTCCGTATTTTGCTTAAGCTCTCTTTATCCAGGGAAGCTTCTAATGATTTGATAGTTTCTTCTAATTCCTGAACATGTTTATTTTCTGTTCTCTTTTTATTTGATGAGAATGAAATTATTTTACCTCTAATCACAGCTTTCCCTGCCTCCCAGAGAGTGGATGGCGACATACGAGGGAGATCATTAAATTCCATGTACGAAGCCCATTCTTTTTCAATATATTTAATAAATTCTCTATCCTTAAGTAATGATGTATTAAATCTCCAATTTTTATATTGAAGGGTTGCTATTCTATTTGCTAAATTTAAAGAAACAGGAGCGTGATCGCTGATAACTATAGGATGTATCTCAGTGTCTGAAATGTCATTCAACAGTGAGCTGCTGACTAAGATATAGTCCAATCTAGAATAAGAATGATGGACATTTGAGTAAAAAGTGTATTTTCTGTCGTTGCGATGAAGTGATCGCCATGCATCGCAAAGTCCATAATCGCTCATGTACTGTTTAACTATATCTATGGATTGCCAGCTGCGCTGAGTCCCTGCTGTACTGAGCCTGTCGATTTCTTCATTTAATCCAAAATTGAAATCTCCCCCAAGAACAAGTGAGCAATCCATGTGATTAGCCAAAACCGAGAAGAAAGTATGAAAGAATGAGGGGTCGTCAACATTTGGACCATATACACAAACTATACATAACTTTTGGTTATGTATAAATAGTTTTAATATTATAAATCTACCCTCTGGATCTGTAACTGTGTCTATTACTTTAAAATTAGTATTTTTATTTATTAATATTGCTACTCCTCGTTGTCTAGAGTTATAGCATGAAGAAAATATATTAGGATATTCCGGTGTTTTTAAATTATTAGCAGTTGAGCTTGATTTATGAGTCTCCTGTAGTAAGACGACATCTGACTTCAATCTTTTAAGATTGAAGGCAGATGTCGATAAGTTGAAAATCGTAATTCTTTTTTCACTGGAGCTAGATCCGTGGATATTCCATGTTAGAAATTTTACAGGATTCATAGGGCTAAGATGAACATTAGACATTTACTATCGCCAAGGATGAATATAGGTGTAGTCTTGGTTTATCTATGGAGTTGCCTGATTGAAAATCCAGAAGCAGAGATAAAGCGAGGGAAATAACATACCATACAGGTGTGTAAAGAATGATAGCATGATGGAAAAACATGAATATGCCATGATAAAAGTCTGTGTGTGTGAAAGAAAAAGGAAGAAAAGTCATAAAGAGATTTGGTGACACGAATGTGAAAAAAAAAGAAAAAAGAAAGCAGTCAACCTAGTGCACAGCCCTACCCCTACTCACATTTACAAATATGAACAACCTGCTGAGCTGTGCTTCTTTAAACTATAGTTGTCTGAACAACTTCTATCTAGACTCTTTTAAATATGACTAATAAAGCCATGGAGTAACCTGAGGGTCCTTAAACAGCTGACCGTTAACATACAGTTTATCTACAGTAACTGTAGCCTTACAACCCTCACTAATATGTTTCTTTCTAATTGGAAATAACACGCGTCTTCTGTCCAGGATTTCTTTCGGAAATTGGTAATTAACGCTGTAATTCGTTCCCCGCAGCTCTCTCCCACGTCCTTTGACCTGGTCTTTCTGTTTAAAGTTGTCAAATTTGGCAACAATTGGTCGCGGGCAGGTGTTGTTGGGTTTCTTACCTCCGAGCCGGTGAACCCGATGGAAAGTTATGTTTTTAACCATGTCGCTTGGCAGTTTCAGCTGCGGTGAGTCTTTTAACGTCTTCTTTCAATGTTTGATTTTCGGTAGTGAGCGAAGCTACCTGTTGTTGGCTGAATTCCAGAGATTCCCTCAGAGCCTGAAATTTTTTGTGTAGAACCTCAACCAGCGCGAGACGGGTGTTCAGGCTGGTTAGCTTCTTATCTATTGAGTCCAGGACGTCGCCGTAGCTTCTTTCTGGTGAGTTGGTGGAAGTGCTGGCCTCAGAACGAGTGCGTTTCTGAGATGGAGTACTTGTCGGTGCATCCAAAGAAGGTTTCCGTGACTTACCCATAACGATGTTTTCAAAGCACTCGTCTAGGTAGCACTCCAGCGAATCCAATGTTTCTTCGTCCAGGTTGATTAGATGAAAGAAATAATTTGATGGTTAGTTTAAACGGACAGAAGCTGCGTTTGGTTCAAAATTATTGCCTTATTTTACCTGACATTGTTTGTTTATTTTACCAGTATACCGCCATGTTTAGTTACGCACAGCTCTCGTGAGAACTCAGCAGCTCATCCCAAACTCCCTGCCTAACCTTCCTTTACCAAAACAACCCATCAACCTTCGACAGGATGGTAGCGGGAGGGGCTTGACCACATCATGGAGAGGATCCATTACTGTCCAACCGAGGTACACCATGGTGGGGATCCTTTAATACCAAACCAAAAAACACCATGGTGGGAATCCTTTAAGGTCAAACTGACACACCTGGTTGGGGATCCTTTAAGGTCCAACCGAGACACACCAGGGTTGTGATCCTTTACTATTCCTTCACTGGAAGCAGAACCACCAACCTCCTAATATCCCTGTGGAGGATAGTGGACAGTTCTACATACTCGATTCCTCCGGGGCTGTCAACTGAAAACTGGACAGTTTCGACATGTTCTCACCCTCACATCAGGACACACCTCCTTGACTCGACCCAGCGTCAATTGGCCCCTTAGCGCTTTCTGGTCAGCCACACCAGGTCCCCCTCCAAAACTTTTCTAGTAGGCACGTTCCCTTTCTGACGAATGTAAAAGCCGGGACCTGCCAGCTGGCTCCGCCGCTTCCAGAACTTGTCATCCTCAGTCTGGATTGCTCTCAGATGCACAACTGGCTATGATGGATACTTAAACCATTGGGAGTCCCCACTAGGTTTCGCGTGGCCAAGCAGGAGAGAATTAGGAGTGATGATGTCCACAGTCTCATCTTGTACCTGGGCCTTAGCACCAAGTGGTCTCTCATTTGACAGGTTGGCAGCAAGATACAGGAGGGTCTGGAACTCCCGCGCGGTCAGATTACCTTCTTTGCCAACACTGCTTAACGCTTGAGTACCCAGACAGCTGCCTCAGCTGCCCCATTTCAGTGGATAGAGTCCGCCAGGTGTAACACCCACATCAAGTCAGTTTTTACAGCTGCCGCCTGCTTTTGGACCGGATCTTTCTTGTTGTTACTAAAGAACTAATAAAGTTCCTATATTACAGGCTTGAAGCCCACAAAGTTGGTCCCCTGATCCGACCAGAGCTTTCTTGGGTGACACCGGAGAGCTGTGAAGCACTGGTATGCTTTCAGAAATCCTTTTATTGACAGATCTTCTACAATGTCAACATGTATTGCTCTTAAAGCAGCAAAACACCACTCACATGATTTTTATCTTTGTTCTTCGTCTTACATTGTCTTTATCGACATAGGGGCCAAAAAGGTCCAACATCATTAACTTGAAAGGTGGAGCAGGTTCAGTTCGTTCAGGGGGGGGGCTCACTAATCACCTGTGTTGGTATTCATTTTCCATAAATGATATGCCGTCTCCAGCATCCTTTAGCATGCCCTCAACTCATTTTCATTGGTCTTAGACCAGTGATGACAACAGGGCTCACATCGCCCTCAGTGTATACTCATTGGTCTTTGGCCAGTGATCACAGGCAGAGCTCTCAAATGGACCATGCTCAAAGAAGACGTTTTCTTTCCATGCCTATTGGGCAACGGGGACACCCAAATCTTTGTTAGCAAAGTCTCCCCTTTTGGTTCAAAACTGAAGGCCAGGAAATGACCACTTTCCTAAGCCTCCGGAGCATTATTTTGCCAAGCTACCCGACCTCCTGTTTCTGCAAGCCAGGAGGTCTGCTTGGCATCTGAGCTATACGAAGATAGCTCTCTAAAAGACAGGATCGACTGAAGTCGCTGCCTGCATCTGAATGTGTCCTTTTAAAATCAGCTGTGAACTGCTCTTCCTCAACGGACTTTGCCCTGTTTGGATTGTTCCTCTTCCCTTCATCGTTGGCGTTGGACTGGCAGCGTGGACAAAGTCATCACCAGTAGGATAAATTTAGTTTGTCTGGGTATGGTGTAGGCTTCTGTAGAAAGTTTTAAAACACAAGTTTAGACTTGTGTGAAATGGTTTAATTGATTCTTCTGTAATTGTTAAACCACCATTTGCTCATTGTTGGTAACGTCGCCGCACACTGGATTTTGCTGTTGTATGCTTGTTTTTGTGTTCACTGGTTCTTACTAAAGTTGTATTATATGTCCTATCTTTTAATATTCTTTCATTTTGTTGGTATGGTGATGTCTTATTAAGGGTGAATACTATTCACCCTGTGTCCTGACTCCAGATCACCCCTGCGGACTCTCTCCAACACACACGCACAGACACCCACACACACACATCCTACTTATGCTTTGAAGCTGTTTTTCCTAATTGTGGTTGCATAAGTTATTCCCTTTTTTAATAGTTTGTAGGCTGCATGTTTTTGAGTAGATCGGCTGTTGTCACAGTATTCATCTGTAAGATTAAAAATTGTTAATAAACCCCGTTGTATTTTAAAGAGAAGGTCCCCTGTTTTATTCAGTCCGTATGGAATTAATGTTACTGCGTCCCCTTTAGAAAAGAGACTGAATTTGTCTGGCTTACGTTAACGTTCTCCTGGATTTTCAGGAGTGGTGCTCCACTTGATTTAATTAATTAATAGAATCTCATTAATTGCTGTGTTAATATTAAGTTATTATTCACGATTACTCCTGTTGACGTCAACCAGACAAATTGTGTGCACATTGTGTATTTCCAAGTATAGACACCTGTTTGCTCATTCTTACTTTGGCCTTGCAACAGTGCACGCAGGTATCAATGATCTATCTGGCAATCCTTGGCTCCAGCACCACACATGTTTTAGACCTAACTTGGAGGAGTGTCCTAGCAACACTTTCATGGTTAGCTATAAGGGCTTCTTGTTTGAGAAGGTTGCTGATCCACGCATTGTAGAGAACCAGAGGCACACTGCTTCCCCCCTGGTTAATGGCCTGGACTGTACTGTGGCATCTTAGGAGCACTGAACCCTCATTGCTGCTAACAAGTATGTTTAGCATTGTCACAGTATATGTAACTCTGTTCTGGGCGGCTAAGCACACGTCTTGCAATGCAGCATTGTGCTCCTCTACTGTTAATGTTGCCTCCCACTTTGCTTTTCTTGAGGTCCTGCTAACATGGGCCAACCATTTCTTCACAGCTCTGTGGACATAACCAACTATTCCACAAACCTTCGCTAGACAACTGTACCTTGTTCGATCCACTTGGTCAATGAGCGTGGCTCCCCACAGTTTCCTTCCTCTCAATTGAAGTCAATTTTATCCCGTTTTTCGAGAATGCTGGAGCCCTACTAACTCCATCAGTGACCACTGGTTCTTCACCGCTAGGACTATCAGAGGTTTACAATTTCTTGGTTTAGGCTCTGGTACGGACTGCTGAAAAGGCCTTTCTCTGGAGTTTACTCACCACTTCCTGATGACTAAATCAACTATGTAAACCTCGCCTGGTATCCACCACCACTCAGTTACGGGTCCAGCCTTCTGAATCTCATAGGTCACAGGCAGGTCTGATGCTGTTCTATTTCAGACACTCAAAGACCTCTTTATTGCATGCTGCTGTCCTTCGAACTTCTACATCACTGCTCCAAATAGCTTCCTGGTCTTCCCACAAAAGCGTTGTTTAACCTTGACAGCTGTTTTCCTCGTTGAGTGATCAAGGTGACTCTCTGTGTTCACCTCCACGTCTTCGAAGAGGTCCAGATGCACACCACTGACTTACCCAGAGGACCATCCCACAACACTAAGTAGCCCACCCTTTGCAGCCTTTATGGAGCTAGTTGACCTTCTCCAGTACTGATCAATGGATAGATTTTCTCTGGGCAGGCAAGTTCTCCCGGCCTAGCTTCATGGAAGACCTGCTCTAGCCACTCCGGTCTCAACACACGATCCACGTTTGCCATATCATCCATCCCATAGCAGATCATCTTGTGAAATTTCAAACTTCCTCTTGAGGTCCACACTTTTATCGTTACAAGATACCTTTTTGTGTCAACTTTCCTCTTCATTGTGCCGACACTATACATGACTAGGGAGATTGGTTCACCTTTCAGTCCAAACCTCTCCACAGCTTGGTGTGTAATGTAATCAGTGTCAGAATCGAGATCAACCAAGGGTCCAAGACTGTCTCCTCTCTTTGTTGTGACAGGTACGAGCATCATGAGGACTGGATGTTCTTTAAGCCACTCTGCTCTATCAGACTCTTGCCAAAACAGACTGTCTGGCTTGTTAGTACAGGCATTGCGAACAACCTCCAACTAGTGGGGAGTTAGTCCGAATGCGGGGAACACAGCATCCTGCTCCTGTGTTGGACCACATTCCCCTCTTGCCTGCTGCTTTGTTTTCCCTCTCAGAAGCATTCTTGTTTGTTGATGCCTTGGGGCATGAGAAATGGTGGTGGTCCATTCGAGTGTCTCCTTTCTTACACTCCTCCCTATGACAGAGAAACTTTATAGTGCAGCCACTGTCGACCCCCATGAACATCCAAGCAGCTCTTGCCTTTTTCACTTGAGTTGTCTTCTCTGATTGACTAGCCTTCCTGAAATATTTTCAACAAAACAGCTTACCTCCATGTTTATCCTCACCACACACATCATATGGTGTCTGCTTGGAGTCTCTGTTGACACATTGGGTGTCAACAGAGTGTTTCACACATGCACCAATACAAGCAATTGCTATAAAATCTGAAGACATACATATGAACATAATTCTTAAATGCAACATTTTTAATCAAATTCTCATTTTTATTCTCAGTTCCTATAGACGGGATCGGGGAGAAGTTTGTGTGTTGTTTGTGTTCGTTTGTGTGTGCAATGCTCTACAAGTCTGAAAATGTTGCTTAAATTCACAATTTTAGTATCCGTCATCAGGGTTTTTCCTGCGTTCAAATTTGCTTGCCACCCCAGCCTGATATTCCTCTGCCGCCAGCTATATGGATGTTATTTTAACTGCAGTTGGAGCATTGCGCCACTATGGGCACTGTATCAGCAGCAGTGTCCTGGGGAAGCTCAGAAAAAGGAGATTGTTTTCTATAGAGTGTAAAAATTTGGTTTTCCCGCTAGTTGGTGCTATCGGTGTCCTGATTTTTTCAATCGGGTGAATGTTTTGTTTTTTGCATCTAAGCATGTCATGCTTTTTTTTAAAAACATCCTCTGTCTTGGAGTAACATTAGTGGATTTTAGCATAACAGATATGAAACTGGGAAATTCAGCCACTTCTTTAAAAACACAACCTCGCGAGGAGAGTCAGGAATCCAGGTGAAACTGTAGACAAATTATCGTAACAAGCAGTTAAAAGGTAATCATGGTTGTGACAAGATGTGAGTATTGCAGGCAGGGACTGGCGGGTCAGAATGCAGGACAGGACACTTTTTATGACGAGCTTGTCTCCACCAAACAGCACCATGAACTGATTGTTTCGCCGTCTAACCTACTTTTTGCACAAGCTGTTAGCGATTCAGTCATTTGCGAAACTAAAGGCAATTTTTCTAAATAAAGTGCTGCAGATTACAAATGCTATCACATTTATGGATCTAAACATATTATAGAGATAATATAGAAAGCTTTCCTCCTTTTTAATACACTGGGAAACAGAAAGAGAAAATATATTTATTAAATGTGAAGAGTAGATACACAAATGTGCATTTCAGCAGTATATACAGGAGTATATACTGCTGAAATGGACTCTACTACACTGTCATGTTTTCTTTCTGGGCAGATGCTACTTTCAAGATTTTTACAGACTCCTTTCTGCTCCAAAAACGTTCTGCAATGTACCGTTTCAAGATGGGAAAAAGTACATAATCTAAATGTCTTGGGTCTGGTGTAAGTCTTTTTTTTTTTTTACTTTGGATGTGTGAAAAATATTAATATAATATTTTTGGTTGACTCCCACTTTCCATTGTGTGAAGAGAGTCTGAAATTCTCTACAACTTTGCGCTGAATACAGATTATGCTCACTATCTCAGCATTCAGCGCTCCCAGAAGGAGATTTGATTTGTCCACCTTAAACAGCTGATTAACTGCAGGAACCCATTCTATTGCAGAACTCCGATCTGTAAATTAAATTGAAGTTTCTCTGCAAATAACGTGCACGCCAAAGGTTGCAAATGTAACGCATTTTATTGTTCCGCATATTCTTCTGGGGCGGATACGTATAAAGTTGCTATCCTTGTGCTATATTTGGATTTTTAATGTCTGCCATTTGAGAAACAAAACATGTAATCTTTTGGCTTATAACTGTTATTAATTGAATAAAGGTGCATTTTTCAACACCTGTATACCTTCAGTGCTTATTGTGATGAAACGTGAAACAGAATAATAATAGGCTATTTATAGTAAATAATTAAATAAATAAAGTAAATAATAATAGTTGATGTCTGGCTGCCAGATGTGTGAATAAATACCTACAACTTAATGCACTTTCAGTTTAAAGTTGGCTCCTTATTTTTGTATGTATATTTTTTTTATAAAAGAATGCTTTAACATTATAATTGTCATAACTAAACTAAAAAATATGTTGCCTTTAAAAAAATTGAGTCAGTTGAATGCACAGAATTCATGCATGCTTATGGTCAGGATTGTACCACCTCTGCCTCCTTTTGAGCCAGGAAAAACCCTGGTAATGCTGCGCTGTCAGTACCCTCCGTGTCCAAAATGTGCGTAAGCAAGCTCCTTAGTGTGCTTAAAGTTGCGCACATTTTTCCGGCACGTTTTTTTCTATAAATCCCAAACTTTGCGTATAAAGTTACTTAGGTGTTTTTCAGACCGTCTTTTGTGCGGAAGCAAGCTTTATAAATGAGACCCCTGACCATCATTTGAATAGAAATTGAAACCTAGGGGTGAGTTACCCGTACATTGTGACTAATTAAGCACAAACACACAGACCGGAGATCAGTTATGTTAAAAAAACAACAACTGTTCCCTTGTACAATTATAATACACATGAAATATAACCTAAATATGCCTGAATTTGGGATAAAGCTGTAAATATACGCACTACTTTTCCCCACAATACTCAGAACATAATAATTACCCCAACATTTACTATATATATATATATATATATATATATATATATATATAACTCCCCTTTAACAGGTGAACTTGGCTCAGTACAAGCGGTCATCTGCCGCGACCGTCAGTGGGTTTCAGAAGATGGGGAAGAGACACAAAAATAACAAAAGAACTAATGTAAGAGTAGTTTATATATTAAAGTTAAAAGTTGACAACAGGACATGGAGGATGCTCGGTTACTGGGAGCATCAGCCAAACTGATGCTACCCATCCAGCAGGGTGCTGCAGCTGAGCAGGATACCAGACCAGGTGAAGCTTCTATGGAGAGAAAAATACTGAGAGAAACAAGGTTAACAATCGCAATAACGGCAGGAAAAATACATACAAGAGGAAAGTAGAAGAGTGACAAAGTAGTCATCTGTGCTCCAACAGTCTAAGCCTATAGCAGCATAACGACAAAAATAACTCAGGATAACCTAAACCATTCTAACTATAAAGTTTATCGAAAAGGAAGGTTTTAAGCCTGGTCTTAAAAATAGACTAAGTGTCTGCCTCACGGACTAAAACTAGGAGCTGGTTCCACAAGAGGGTAGCCTGATAACTAAAAGATCTGCCTCCCATTCTACTTTTAGAAATTCTAGGAACCACCAGTGAACCTGCAGTCTGAGAGTAAGTGCTCTGTTAGGAACATATGGAATAATCAGATCTCTGATGTTTGATGGAGCTTGATCATTAATGGCTTTATACGTAAGGAGTATGGTCTTAAACCCTATTCTGAATTTAACAGGTAGCCAGTGGAGAGAAGCTAAAACAGGAGGAAATGTGATCTCTCTTTTCAATATTTATCAGAACTCATGCTGCAGCATTTTGGATCAACTGAAGGCTTTTAGTTTAATTTTGTGGACTTCCTGATAATAAGGAATTACAGTAGTCTAGCCTTGAAGTAACAAATGCATGGACTAGTTTCTTAGCATCACTCCTGGACAGGATTTTTTTTAAGTTTTGGCAATATTCTGGAGGTGGAGGTAAGAAATCTTCCAAACCTGTTGAATATGGGATTCAAATGTCATGTATTGGTCAAAAATTACAATGAGGGTTTTTATACTATTACCAGAGGCCAATTTAATCCCATTCAGATGAAGTGATTGATTTAGCAGTTTCCTTTTTAAAGTTTCTGATCTAAAGACGACAGTTTCTGTCTTGTCTGAGTTTAAAAGCGGAAAGTTCAGAGTGTTATGGAAAAATTTATATTGAGAAGTTATATTGAGACATTTATATTAAGAATGGTCTTTTCTGTGTATTACATACTGAGAGAACTGGGTGCCATTTCTTCATGATATAGTGATAGTCTGATTGTGTGACATTGTATATTAAGATGTCCTTAGATTGAGCGTCTCCTATCTGACAGAGGCGCCTGGGAGTCTGGAAACTTCACCATGGAGAAATGTTTACCGATAGGGTAGAGACAATAGCAAGGTTGTCTAAATCTATAAAGTGGTCAGTCATTTGGTGGGAAGGCAGGATTCAGCTGTTGTGAACACTCTGTAAGCTGTTCCTCCTTGTTTGTGCAAGCAAGTTCAAATTAAACCTCCAATAAATGAAGGAATTTTTTCTCGCCTCTTTATTTAAAATGTTTAAATGCGACTACAAGAGTCACCCAGGTTTTTATGTCTGCAAGACATGCCTGTAATCTATCTAGCTGATTGGATTCATCTAGATTTATGGATAAATATAGCTGTGTATCATCAGCATAACTCTGGAAATTCATACCATACCATGCTGTCTAATTATTTTACCAATTGGAAGCGCGCATATATATATATATATATATATATATATATATATATATATATATATATATATACAGTAAAGAGAATCAGTTCAAGCACAGAACCCTGTGGTAAACCACAAGAAACCCTTGAATGTGAAAAAGATTTATCATTAACATGAACAACCTAGAATCTGTTTGGCAGATATGATATAAACCCGCCTCGTGCTGTCCCCTTTATCCCTTGTAATGGAAATATTTACTTTTAAGGGTAATCTGCTCTGTGTATTCTTAAATACTGATAGTCTACTGTGTGCTCTTCTTAATGATATGGTAACCAATTTGATAGTATGATACTGTGATTATAGGTCAGGTCAATTGTGCAGATTCTTTTGCTACATAATCTCAACTGTGCTATGATGAGCTCGAAGCCTGACTAAAGTTCTTCAAACAGTTTGTTGCTGTTTAGATGCTCACATACTTAATTAGCAACTATTTTCTCAAGAATTTTGGAAAAGAACAGGAGGGTAGATATAGGTCTATGATTAGCTAAGTCATCTTGAATTAGGGAGGGTTTCTTAAGTAAAGGTTTAATTACAGCAACCTTAAATTCCTGTGTTGCATATCCATTTATTAAAGATAGATTCATCATATCTTAAAAAAAGGGCCAGTAACCAGAGGAAACACTTCCTTAAATCATTTGGTTAGGATTGGGTCTAACATACAAGTTGAAGGTTTAGATGAAGCTGTTTAGATCTGTCCCAATGCTTAGGCCAGTACACACTCATGTCCATCTGAAATTGCTAAAGAGTATTTGGATGATTCAGAACAGAATAGGGAGAATGGCATATGATCAGATGAACACAAACTAGAATTTTTTGGTAAAAACTCTTGTCATGTTTGGAAGAGAAAGAAGGCTGACTTGCTTCCAAAGAACACCATACCATGCCTTGGGGTTGTTTTTATGCAATGGGACCATGATGTATATATCTGTATAAAGGAAAAAATGGTAGGGGCCATGTATCGTGACATTTTGAGTGAAAACCTCCTTCCATCAGCAAGGGCATTGAAGATGAAACGTGGCTGGGTCTTACAGCATGACAATGACCCCAAACACACTGCCCTGGTCACAAAGGACTGGCTTCGTAAGAAGCATATTAAGGTCCTTGATTGGCCTAGCCAGTCTCCAGATCCAGCCCCATAGAAAATCTTTGGAGGGAGTTGAAAGTCTGTCTTGGAAAAAAAAAAAGTGTCTTGCACCAAAACACCACTACTCTAGAGCAGTGTTTCTTAACCGTGGGTCCGTGAACCTCTAGTGGCCCGTGGTGGAATTGCAAGGGGTCTTTGATAATAAAATATATATATTTTTAAAAGATCCTCTGACATTTATATATTTTTTATTATACTCATATGTGACCGAGACCTTTATCTACTTAATTTAAAGTACAATATCATGAAAAAGATAAGTAATTTCAGTAATTGCGTTAAATTTTTTTTAACTTATATTAAATTCATTACAAACAGACTAATAGATTTCAAATGTTTCTTTTCTAATAATTTTCATGATTATAACTGACAATTAATGAAAGTCCTAAATTCAGTATTTTAGAAAATTTGAATATTGTGAATAGGGATGTCCGATATTATCGGCCTAAACTCATTATCGGCCGATATTAGCATTAAAATGTAATATCCGAAATTATCGGTATCAGTATTTATTTTTTTAATAAGATGAGTTTTTCACACCGTACACATATTATATATCAAACTCTTCAGCTACTTCTTTTCTCTCTCAGAATTTAAAAATATGACAGATTTGAGGTATAGTTTTTGAGAGATTATTTGTTTGAGACAACTTTCAATATAACAAAAGGTAGGCTAATTATTGGCCCTGCTTAAATGTTTGCTGTTTTTTTTATCTTTTATTCTTTTTTCAGTTGTTTCCACTTTACCCCACTGCTATAAAAGTATAATATTGTTTACATTTTCTAAAATTAGAAATTTCTCCTGGGTGGTTGGCCTTTGTCAGTATTCTCTGTGTGAGAAAATGTCCCAGCTACTTTTGAAGACAAAATAAAAATGGCACCTTTTTCAGTTGCCTAACTAAAATTCTAGTACTTATTACATTTTCTACATTTTTAAAGCTCAACAATGCGTGATACATGATATTTCATTGTGGTTACCTAAAAGGGTTTAGTAGTTTTTGTTTTTTATGAGGGAGGGTCCCCACATATCGGTATCGGTTTATATCCGTATCGGAAATTATGAGTTAGGCTATATCGGTATATCGGTAAAAAAGCCAATATCGAACATCACGAATTGTAAAAATTTTCAATACTGAAGAAATCTGGTGCCATACTAATCAGCTAATAATTAATCATCTCTGACACATACAAAGACCAAACAGAAAATTGTTGACCACTATCATAGCCAATAATGGGTATATTAAAAAGTATTGAGATTAACTTTTCCTGTTGACGAAATACTTATTTTCCACCATTATTTCCAAATACATTCTTTAAAAATCAGGCCATGTGATTTCTCTCGATTTCTTGTTCTTGTGTTATCCCTCATAGTTGAGGTGTACATATGATTAAAATTACAGGCGTCTCTCATCTATTTCAGTGGGAGAACTTGCACAATTGGTGGCTGACTGAATACGTTTTTGCCCCATTTACTGTTAGCAACAGAAAATTAGTAAGCGGGGCAGTTGGCCATACATTGTTGAAACCAAGGACTTAAGACTTAAAAAAAAAAACAAAGAAAAAAGGTGTGGTGTAATGGTGCTAAAGCCCACCCAATGTCTCTGGACATAGAGACATAGACACAGAGCGCTGTAGAGTGCTTGGTCCTTCCTACACATAGCTGAGCCAGTGCTTTCTGGTAGGGCTGCACGATTCTGTCCAAAAAAATAATCACGATTATTTGGATCAATGTTTGTAATCACGATTATTAATCACGATCATTCATCCAGTCCTGTAAAATATCTATTTTTATTGCAGCAATTATAAACTTTTAGAATTTTTTGGTGAAAAATAAAACTTTAGATTAGATGATTAATAATGCAAAAAAAAACTAACAAAAAACAAACTCCAATATATATATATATATATTTAAAAGTAAAAGCTAAATATGTTATTGCAGAATGCAATCTCAAGTGCAATTTATGGGAAACAATTACAGCTTATACAGAAAAGGCCTTTGACATTCCCTGCATCCAAATCCTTAGTATTTACTATATGCTACGTAGCAACTATTACTCGCCGGTTAATGTAGTAAATGCTGCATAGCAAACGATCGCGTAATAGGCATGAAATCAGACGTACTGCTCCACCATTTTGCATGTCCTTTGACCCGTATGACTTCTGTTGACCCAGATGTTTACGTTACATTCACCTGTGGTCCCGCCTCCTCTAGCCGTTATTTTGTCTGGTTAAATGTTTAATTAGTCAAAAAACAATTACAGTAATCAGTAACATCGCTTCACGTACATTTATCTGCCGAAACTGCGGCGGTGTCACTGGTTAACAGTTCGTCTGTAGCCATGTTCTTTTTGGGGCATCCGTTGCATTGTGGGATAGCGTAGCATCCACCGGCTGCTTACTGTGGTGGTAATACACTTTCGGGAACTTTCTGCTTACTAGTCAGATCCATAATGGAGATTTGGATCTACTACATAGCTCAAATACCCCTTTTCACCTTTGCAGCCATTATGAGTGCTGAGTGTCGTGTGGGTGGTGTTTATTTGGTCAGCTTAATGAAGCGTTAGCCGTGAGTTTGCCCCCTGGTGGTTGGCAGACTATTGGTTGAGGCAGTGTATGATGTAGAGGCACGCAGTGAAGCTCGCATTTTGAATGTAAATATCGATCACGATCAGGTTAATTTAATTGTGGCCACCAAAATCGTGATCACGATCAAAATCCGATTAATTGTGCAGCCCTACTTTCTGGTAGAAAGCACTTAAAATACAGTTAAAGATGCTGTGGCATGACTTTAAAGAGGCTGTTCATGCTGGAAAGCCATCAGATGTGGATGTATGAACAATTTTGCAAAGAACAGTGGCTAAAATTCCTTCACCGTGATGTAAAAGACATAGTCAATTATTACTTTATATTCATAACAAATGAAACTGTGAGCACTGCATGTTACTTTTATTTATGTTATATTTTTCTGAAATTGTCGATGATATCGAGTATCACAAAAGAGAGAAAAAAAAACAAGGCATCATTTAGGAGTGAAATACTTTTTTCATAAGATTGTAGTAACTACTAGGAAAAGGGATGATCTATTCAGATCTATTCTAATTTTGTTGTGTTTATGTATTGGCGACAAGGAGCAGACAAAGTGCTATGCTTGTTCAGAAAATTCCTGTCATTGTGTTGAAAAAATCCCACATTACATTGTCCTAGTGTGACAGCCCTCCTGTCCTGATTATTTTTTTTTTCTATTGTTATTATGTTTGTAAACAACTCACCGTCATGGTCTTTTTGTGGAGCACGTCCCATACATCTCTCTAACATGGGCACGCTCCAGCAGACTCTGTTCTGGAAAATTCCATACCCTGCTCGAGTTTTTAAAAAAACGATGAACTCCAGCCCTTCCGGTTGGTGGGTGAAGGAGAGGAGATTAGACTGGCAGGTGACCAGAAAGCTCCTGCAGCAGACGTGGTTCGTCAGACTCACAGGCTGAAACAAACTGGCAGCACGTTGGAGGACAGATGAACAGGAGTGGTCGACATCCTCATCAAAACTAAATTTACTTGTTACATCAGAACCGTGAGTAAAGAACCTCTTACTTACCCTGAAGGATATTGGACAGATTAACTTTATGTGTGTCTGAGCACGTGAATCTATGTCCCGGAGTGGATTTTTTGTATCATTTGTTATTTTGGACTCTTTTGGTAGACTAAGATTGCTGTAAATTAAACCAGGACTAGACTTTCTTTCTTTTTGGATTATATTGAACTCTTGGGTGTATTGTAAATAAATTGTGTAAATAGTGCATATTGTTGGGGCATAAATTTGAGTTTAACTATTGAGTTGTTTGTTTACTTAATTTTTCAATCAGTTTGAGGGTGACAATCATTTAATGTTTGCATCCTTTGTGGGGTTTAAAAAATAGTTCAAGGATACGTTTCTGTTTGTTTTTTTCTCTTATATGTCTCAGGACAGAGACCTGACTGGCACCCCAAATTTAAAACTTGAACTGTTAAACAGTCACATAAAAAAATTGCACCCCAGATGGGACTCGAACCCACAATCCCTGGCTTAGGAGGCCAGTGGCTTATCCATTAGGATAATTTATGTGACAAAAGAGTCCAAAATAACATCCATCCATCCATCCATCCATTTTCTTTACCGTTTAATCCTTAATGGGTCACGGGGGTGCCAAAAATCCACCCCGGGTTTTCTTTAATCCTCCACGAAGGGAAACTCCAAACAAATGTAAGTGTGTAGCTGCACATAAAGTTAATCTGTCCAATATCCGTCAGGGGAAGTAAGAAGTTCTTTACTCACGGTTCTGATGTAACAAGTAAATTTAGTTTTGATAAGGATTTCCACCACTCTACTCAACACTCTCCTCTGTTCTCCAACGTGCTGCCAGTTTGCTTCAGCCTGGGAGCCTGACGAGCCGCGTCGCTGCAGGAGCTTTCTGGGCACCTGCCAGTCTGATCTCCTCTCCTTCAGCCACCATCCGGAAGGGCTGGAGTTCATCTTTTTATAAAAAAACTCCAGCAGAGTACGGAATTTCCCAGAACCGAGTCTGCTGGAGCATCCCCTCGTTAGAGAGACTTATGGGACGTGCTCCAGAAAAAAAACATGACTGTGAGTTGTTTACAAATAATATGATAACAATAAAATAAAATATTTAATCAGGACAGGAGGGCTGTCACATTGTCACTTCCTCTGTTTTTACCTTCTCTTCCTCTCCTGCCTCAAATTCCTTATCAGCTCCATTCAGGCTACAGTTTGTACTGTTTCACTGCATCTGATTTAGATACCAAGTTTCATGATTCCACCTGTGTTAAATACTTCCTCTGTGTTTGTAGGAGGTGGATCGCATCAACAGAATCCTGCAGGAGTATCAGAAGAAGAAAAATGTGAGCTCCTATTTCTTACTCTATAGTGTTTGGATGATCTTTGCTGTCAGATCATCATACATATCAACTTTAACAGTAGTTTAAAAAGTGGGAAAAACACGTTTTCTAGATTTCTTGCATATAGACTGATATATACAATGGAGTATTAGGGCCACACATGAAGAACAAAAATGTTTTTGCCATGACGAGATTAAACTATCGATATCCTTGCCCATTTCCAGCAATTTCAGTATGCAAGTATGCAGCAACTTCTTCCATATTTGTATGATTTCTCCTTCGGAACAGACAAAGTTTTCGGCACAACCTTTTCAGCGTCCTTACACTAATCACCACACTGTGGTTCTGCGCTAAAAGAGCGATGATTTCCTTATTGCTTAACCCAATTCTGAAGTACAATTTGACCAAATCATCCACACAAGGCATTGTGCTCTCTCTCAAACTGTTTTGAACTAATTTCAACTTATTTCTCGAAATGTCGAGTTTAATGTCGACATGGCGACTTTAATGTCAACACGTCGAGATTAAAGTCGACATGGCGAGTTTAATTTCGACATGGCAAAAATATTTTTTTTCTTCATGTGTGACCCTAATACTCCATCGTAGATACAGTGGGGCAAAAAACTATTTAGTCAGCCACCGATTGTGCAAGTTCTCCCACTTAAAATAATGATAGAGGTCAGTAATTTTCATCATTGCTACACTTCAACTGTGAGAGACAGAATTTGAAAAAAAATATCCAGGAATTCACATTGTAGGATTTTTAAAGAATTTATTTGTAAATTATGGTGGAAAATAAGTATTTTGTCACTTCAGACAAGGAAGATCTCTGGCTCTCACAGACCTGTAACTTCTTCTTTAAGAAGCTCTTCTGTCCTCCACTCGTTACCTGTATTAATGGCACCTGTTTGAACTCGTTATCTGTATAAAAGACACCTGTCCACAGCCTCAAACAGTCAGACTCCAAACTCCACTATGGCCAAGAACAAAGAGCTTTCGAAGGACACCAGGAACAGAATTGTAGACCTGCACCTGACTGGGAAGAGTGAATCTACAATAGGCAAGCAGCTTGGTGTGAAAAAATCAACTGTGGGAGCAATTATCAGAAAATGGAAGACATACAAGACCACTGGTAATCTCCCTCGATCTGGGGCTCCACGCAAGATCTCATCCCGTGGGGTCAAAATGATCATGAGAACGGTGAGCAAAAATCCCAGAACCACAAGGGACCTGGGGAATGACCTGCAGAGAGCTTGGACCAAAGTAACAAAAGTTACAATCAGTAACACACTACAACAACAGGGAATCAAATCCTGCAGTGCCAGACGTGTCCCCCTGCTTAAGACAGTGCATGTCCAGGCCCGTCTGAAGTTTGCCAGAGAGCACATGGATGATACAGCAGAGGATTGAGAGAATGTCATGTAGTCAGATGAAACCACAGTAGAAGTTTTTGGTATAAACTCAACTCGTCGTGTTTGGAGGAAGAAGAATACTGAGTTGCATCCCAAGAACACCATACCTACTGTGAAGCATGGGGGTGGAAACATCACGCTTTGGGGCTGTTTTTCTGCTAAAGGGACAGGACGACTGATCTGTGTTAAGGAAAGAATGAATGGGGCCATGTATCGTGAGATTTTGAGCCAAAACCTCCTTCCATCAGTGAGAGCTTTGAAGATGAAACGTGGCTGGGTCTTCCAACATGACAATGATCCCAAACACACCGCCCGGGCAACGAAGGAGTGGCTCCGTAAGAAGCATTTGAAAGTCCTGGAGTGGCCTAGCCAGTCTCCAGACCTCAACCCCATAGAAAATCTGTGGAGGGAGTTGAAAGTCCGTGTTGCTCGGCGACAGCCCCAAAACATCACTGCTCTCGAGAAGATCTGCATGGAGGAATGGGCCAAAATACCAGCTACTGTCCATTGACTTGGATTTGAAAAAAAGGGACTTGTGAACATCCTCTGGTTCACATTCAAACACCAATAGTGATGTTCAGGATATAATAGATGAATAAATAGTGAATAGTTTAACATTTTAGTTGGGGTGATAAAGGTAAAAAGCAAAATTGGATTTTCTAAAGTTGCGATAGTGCTGCTAAATATGGGTTGGGGAGACGAGGGGGTGTTGCGCAAGTTGAGTTGTGATGCAAATTTCAATTCAGATAAATAAGAAATGTACACCAATAAATAATGGTATTGCTACAGCCAGTTACTTAAAGATAGATGGAATTTTTTAGCACTGCCTATCAATGCCTTAAAAGGACTATATCAAGCTATTTAAGACTAAGACTGTTGCTGAGGAACATTTTTATCAGTAACATTTTTAGACAAAAAGTACAGGTTTCACAACAGCAGCTGTGAAGAAACGGATCATGATTCAGGTATGTGAATCTTGTTTTACAAGTGTTGGCTTGTTAAATGTCAATTTACTGTAAGTTTTAGTAGAAAAAATGAAACATATGAAAATATGACATATGAGGAATATAAAAATACTTAAATGATATACTTGCCAACCTCGAGACCTCATAATTAAGGAGACTTTCAAAAGCAGTGTGGGGGGTTGTCGTTAAAAAAAGTAAGAAAAATTTATATTCTGAATTATGAATACTTATAATACTCTAATATATATAAGAATACTTTAATTCTACTACTTTAATTGCATTATTTGCAATGTTTTTTTTATTTGCTTTCATATCATGTTGTCATATAAACCTTAGCTAAATAAAATGACCTTAAATTGTAATTTTAACAGATGAAGACTGCTCAGATTGGGTCCCCACTGCAAGAACATCTCTGCTTTTATTTTGGTGCTACAGTCCCACCCTGAGCCCTTCTAGCCCCTCTTTATAAACCTCCTGGATAGGCCCCTACTCAGCAGTGGTGAACGTTAAGGAATAGTCACTATTAATCAGTCCAAAAACTCGTAGCCTCTTTGTCAGGCGAGAGAGAAATTATTTTTTTTTTCTTAGTTTGGTCACAGCACAGCATTGAGTCTGTCAGGTGTAACATTGGTTTTTGCCAGACCAAATGCAAAGACTTCTGATAACCTGCGGCTCACTGATTGTTTTCCTTATAGACATAAAAATCACGTAGGTGACGTATTTTTGATTCAAAATGGCAAATTTTGCCAAACATGATGAATTTTCATGTCTGGATTGAAGAAACTGTTCATGTATTTAACATATAACACATTTTATTCTCGATCCCTCTCACGTTAGAAACGGGGAGTGTACATGATATGCGACACCATCAAATATTGGGAGAAATTCGGGAAACTTGTGGCCCCTGGAGATTTTCGGGAGGGGCACTCAAATTCGTGAGCTCTCCCAGGAAAATCGGGAGGGTTGGCAAGTATGTAATAATCATGAAAAAATACGTAAATATCACAAAGGCAGATGTTCTCTGGATTATTTAGAAACAACTGAAAAAGACTAAAGTAGCCTACAGTAAGTGAATAAATATAGTAAAACATTGAGAATGGGCTATAAAATATAAATATAACATTGCTATTGCACTTTTCATCAGTTTGGACAACGGGGTCTGAAAAAACTAAAATCATAAAAATGTTTGTCTTTAGTCTTAAACGATTAAAGAGTATACTCTATAGCATCTATTAAATTTTTTATTTATTTTAATACTCAATCTGAACGATCTGCTTGAGATTTGTCACTTTTAGTTCCTCCACAATGAAAAAAAAACACTGATTGTGGCCCTACGTATAAACAATGTGAAATGTTCAGCTACGTTTTTCTGATCAAATAATGAGATTGCTGGTTGGTATACAAGGTTTGAAATTTTTGCCTGGGCGTTAGGATGATGTTCTGAAGGCTGAATCTGCGCTCTGCTGCCACTAGAGAAAGGGATTAAAGCCCCATTCCAGCCACAGTTTTGAAATCAGGGAATATTTCTGAAATTCAAGTGATCAGAAGTCACAAAGCTTCTCCTAAGCAGCCATTCTCTGACTTGTAAGCATCAATAGGAGAAAATCCAGCATATGAGTGGTTTCTGCACTGGTGGTTGGCACTGCACTGTGTCTGATCAGCTGCTCCAACCACAGATGTTCCCCAAGGCTTTAGTAACTCTTCAACCTGCTGTTAGCTCCCAGAAAGGGATACATTAAGTACAGTGCATCTTGAAAGTATTCACAGCGCTTCACTTTTTCCACTTTTTTTTATGTTACAGCCTCATTCCAAAATGGATTAAATTCATTTTTCCCATAAAATTCTAAACACAACACCCCATAACGATAATGTGAAAAAAGTGTCTTTGAAATTGTTGCAAATGTATTAAAAATAAAAAACTTGAGAAATCACATGTACATAAGTATTCACAGCCTTTGACATGAAGCTCAGAATTGAGCTGAGGTGCATTCTGTTTCCACTTATCATCCTTGAGGTGTTTCAGCAGATTAATTGGAGTCAACCTGTGGTAAATTAAGTTGATTGGACATGATTTGGAAAGGCACACACCTGTCTATATAAGGCCCCTGGGTTGACAGTGCATGTCAAAGCACAAACTAAGCACGAAGACAAAGGAATTGAGTGTAGACCTCTGAGACAGGAATGTCTTGAGGCACAAGGCTGGGGAAGGGTACAGAAAAATTTCTGCTGCTTTGAAGGTTCCAATCAGCACAGTGGCCTCCATCATCCGTAAATGGAAGAAGTTTGGAACCACCAAGACTCTTCCAAGAGCTGAAAAGGGCTGTGCACCGACGCTTTCCATCCAACCTGATGGAGCTCGAGAGGTACTGCAAAGAGGAATGGGCCAAACTACCCAGAGATAGGTGTGCCAAGCTTGTGGCATCATATTCAAAACGACTTGAGGCTGTAATTGCTGCCAAAGGTGCATAAACAAAGTACTGAGCAAAGGCTTTGAATACTTATGTACATGTGATTTCTCAGTTGTTGTTTTTTTTATAAATTTGCAACAATCTAAACATTTCCTTTTACACTGACATTATGGGGTTTTTTGTGTTGAATTTTAAGGGGGAAAAATAATTTAATCCGCTTTTGTATAAGGCTGTAACAAAAAAATTTGGAAAAAGTGAAGCGCTGTGAATACTTTCCGGATGCACTGTGCCTTGTTTGGGTTGGGGATTATGCTCAGATGCTGTCATGGGAAACTTTTTTTATTGATGATGTTTCCTGTACTCTGTGTAAAGTTGAAAAGATATATGTATGCATGTATGCATGCATGAGCAGAATGCAAAGAAAAACGGAAAAACCTGTTAACAAAACAGAGCAGGAAAAACAGCAGAGACCAGATTTATATCTAAGACAATAAGACCTTAGTTTCCCATTTGCTCGTGAGAATTTAAATGAAGGCAACTGGACATTTTCTTGTTTTAAAAATTTTTCATCTCTCATCCAAAAGGCTCCATTCAATCCAGTCTTTCGGAACTGAAGAAGCCTCTTGGATGAGAGACAAAACGTTTTGAAGACTAGAAGAAAAAGTCCAGTAACCTTCATTTAAACTCTCAAGACTACCATGTCCTGGATGACTGAGAATCTACATCAATGTAACCCATTTCCTTTATGTTATCAGCTTTTATTGGATGTAAGTAATATTCCTCTGACCAGTGATCTGAGGTGACTTCAATCAATAGCTGACTATGATGCTGTTAATAGTTAAAATTGCCAATCGAATGTTGTTTTGCATTAAAGCAAGTAATCCATTCTTTTTGATATATATGTATATATATATATATATATATATATATATATATATAATGTGTGTGTGTCTATAATTTTTTGGTCAGTGATATGACAAACAGTAACATGGTTCAATGAATTTTCTGTGGACCAAACCCAACTTGTGAGCCTGTGAGGAGTCTAAAATGTATCTCAAATTGCTTTCAAAAACTAAATCTGCCAAGTTGTGAAAAAGTTGCTTTTTAAAGTATTTATCTTTTTTTTTTTTTTTTCAAAACAGAGAAACACTCTTTTCGTCCTTGAGTTTGTCATGCTTGTATTGTTTCATTTTACGGTGTTCATTTTTTTTATCTTCTTCAAACCTTCACTCATCATCAACAATCTAAAATCAGCTCCCCCTTTATTGTTGCAACTACCTGTAGCTCTGCCTCTCCTTGTCTCATCACAAAAGTTCTCGCTACACTTAATCTGATCTATAATATGAAAAAAGTGGACATGAATAAGGTATAGAGAAATAGTGGAGCTATTGCAATATTGCAACAATCTAAAGTAGGGGTGCCTGATTTTTCTGAAACCATTATTTACTTTTTTTCTCACCACTCTGCTGAGAGCTACCACATGAAAGCTGTGAAAACTATAAATGAAACTCTATTGACATATTTAATATGCAAACATTCATCAGATATGTCATAACATTTAAATTGAAACAAAACCTAAACTAGTTCCTTCCTTAGTGGAACTTCTGACACTGGGAGGAGGTAGGTGGTTTCTCATAACACAGACAGCTAGAGGAGATCCTTCCTGCCCGCTACCATCAGCATGTACACGAACTCCTTGAAGAAATATAGTGTAAGTAACAACATCTTATTACCCGCTGGGAGAAATGAGGCAGATCAGCAGATGTCAATCATTCATAGATCAGTGCTTTGATTTGATGATCTTCATGTGAGAGAATGCAGACTAACATAAATAGGTGGATCTAAAAAGTACTGTCTGTTGGGGCATTTCTAGCTCCAGAGCTGCATGTTGCAGAGCCCGATCTAGCTGATGAAAACAGATCCTATCCTTGTACAGTGCAAAACAAAAAATTTCAATTTGTTGTTAAAGTAAAACTTTTAACGTTAAAAAAAAATCCGCAAACACTTCTCCACTTCAACTTCTACAGGGGCACTGGCCCCTGGTGGCCCCATCTAGTGCTGCCCATAGTTCCAGGTTTTGATATTTGTCCTCGTACAACAGGTTTCAAAAAGGGGTTGCTTTGAATTTTATTACAATGTAATTTATTGATGTTGGTGCCTCATTTTCAACAGCAGAGCAATTCAGGCTAAAAAAAGATGTTCGGAAGGGTAAAAGTCCGTTAAGCTCCTCTCAAACTTGGCAAAATGTGAGAGAAAACCAAACAAATTTGACTTTCTTCTACAGGACAGTAAATTTTGTTTTTTAATTTCTGATATATCTTAATATATAGATATATCTTAATATCTTAAATTATTATATATTTTGTCCTATTTGATTACCTTTATAGAAATATTCTGACAATGATAATGAGCAAATGAGAGAATTAGTCCATTTTTGTTGTTTATTGAACTTTCAGAACAAGGGAAATAAACTCCAGCAGGTGAATAACAACTCAAAACCACTCACATTCGTCTTTTTACTTCCCGCTGTCTCTCACCTGCTCTACTGATCATCTATAAAAATATCTTAACAAGGGTTGCAGTACTTCTTTTGTTAACCAAACTACAACACACAAAATTGTGCATAATGTGATGAGAGAAAAATAATCACTGAGATCGTTATTCTTTTTGTTGGATCATAAGTCTTGATATTTTTACTTTTGTTTTAAAAAGTTGAAACGTTATCAAACTGCATATTCTTAACCACTGATAAGAGGAGCGGGCGTCTCAGACTCAAAACAGTTTTGAGTTTTTTTGGGTCTGCCTTCAATGGACAAATATTAAATGGACTCAATCTAAATTGACTCAGTCTCCCAGTAGCCCTTGCACCGGGCCAGCTGCCATCAAGCTCCTCAAAAGCTCATATACCAGCTGCCAGTAGGCTTCCTCAAACCTCATTGGCCACTCCATCGCCAGCCCCTGATTATGCAGAGTTATGATCTTACGGGCGGGAGACTGCTCCATTCTTTCCAGTGCCGTTTCTGGTCAAGGTGTATTCTACAAACGAGCTGATTGGCTGTCAGCATCCTGTTTGAATCTTTCTGCGCAACTCAGGTGAACAGATTAAACTTTTTTTCCTGTTCCAAGGATAACCTTTCTTCAAAGCCCCATCCTCCGGTCGTGAGTTGAAGAACTCTTAAAGTAGGATACTTTTTCACTTGTTATTTCAGCTGGGTGGAACCGATTTAGTTTAATTGTGCATGCGCGTTCTGCTAAGAACTGATTGATTTTGTGTTGTGTTAAAGTTACTCTGTTTTCATTTTGATTTATAAGCAAAGCAGTGTGTTTGATTTTGTGTTGTTCTGTTACTGTACTCTGCGTGGGGCCGTTCTATAGAGGGCGGACGAGAAGCAGTCATTAACTAGTTAGCCTTTTGTTTGAGCCATACGGCTAACCAGTTGTCCCCACTCGGTCTCCTTTGTCCATCCAGATCTGGCCACATATTTAGCTAATTAGGCTACATCTAGTCGTAAGTGCTACTTGTCGCCCACCCTTTTTCCTCTCTTCCCCTCCACCAAACGCACGGTTACAACGTAAACCTGCACAGGGGACCTTCTGGTGGCACACTATTTTGGCTTCCGTAGTCCTCCGTTTTTGTAGTTTAGTGTTATCATTTAGCATCGCATAGTAGTATAGATCATTTTAAGCTAGATTGAATTTACTTTGTTTGTTTAAGTAATTTGGTGAATAATATAGACTAAACTTGAGATTTGGTCTCTGTGTTTCTTCAGTGTTTATGGTTGATACATCGTGCAAAAGAACTCACCTTTCAGACTGACTGATAATCTGGTTTAATCATTAATATTGTTTCTTACATAGAGTAAGAAACTGGTGCCCCAGAATACTTTAAATTACATTTAAAATTATCCCTGTATGAAGTTACTGGTGTAAGTGTGTTTAAATCCTTATTAGCCAGATGACGAGAATTCCTGAGATCAAATGGTTGGGCACACCTGACCTAAAATCACCTCAGTCTTCAGCACCTGCTGTCTGTCTTACCTTCCCCGGTTTCTAGCTGAACTTCATCTGTTCATATAGTTTCAGCAATTATTTTACAAGCTTCTCAGTCTGCACCATCTGCACTCTTTAGGGGGGTACGGATCTGTGAGAGGCACTATGTCTTTCAAAATAAAAGCATGGGGTAAACTATTTTAAAATCAAATATTTTTCTTCCCCTATGTTCTACACCCTAGGTTTTCTCATCTCTGTGTGTAGATCCTTAATAATCTATCTAATAACATGGCTCTTTTTGCAAATCCAGACACTGTACTGAAAACTTGATAAATGGTATTTGTTTGGACAGTTGGAATTTTTTCAGCACTCTGTCTCTATTTATTTGGACATTTAAAAGATAGTGGGGTTTTTTGTTTGTTTGTTTTTTGCTTTATTGGTTTCACTGCATTTTTGAGACAGCACTTTGGTTGCTTTACACAGTGAGCAACATCATGTTCAGGTGCCATTAACTTTAGCATATGTATGTGCTGTAATAAAAGACTAATAAAAGAATAATGTGGATTGCTACATGCATTGTAACTGAAATCAAAGATCTGCAGCTAAGGTGATTCCATACAGAACAAGGCTTCAGGTTTCAGAAACAAGAAATAATGAGGAAAAAATGGAAATTAATCTCCCACTAACTCGTATCTGTTGCATCTCCCCAGGACCTGACTTTCCTGGAGAAGAAGGAGCGGTGTGAGTATCTGAAGAACAAACTTTCGTACATCAAGCAGAGGATACAGGAATATGACAAAGTCATGGAGTGGAACGACGGATACAGCTAAAGCTCGACTGGAATAAGGGCTGCTTTCTCTAGCAGAACATCATCAGTGGTGAAAGGGCACTAAAGTGGCAAACGAAGCCTAATTCAAACTTAAAATGGGGCCTAACAGCTACTGATTGTTTTAAATATATTGCCAGAACATTTAAGAATTTTTCAAAGATCACAAGTGGGAAATAATAAGGGAACACGCATATGTGTGGGCATTCTGCTAATTTTCTCAAAGCAGCTGGTCAGCATGGCTCTGTTGAACTTTTTACACAGACATCAGATACATTTCACCCTATTGTAGTAGTGCACAGATGATGAGTAACTTTCTACAGATGTGCATAGACATTGAATTGATTTAGGACTAGAGTGTATCTGACACTTAAAGTGTCTGCTTTATTACAGATAAGGAAAGATGCACCGACCAATAATTTCAATTAGACAAACTTCAGTGTCAGAAGATATGAAAGCATTAGAAATAGATTTTATCATACTTGCCTAAGTAAGAGTCATTCATTGTTTATAAGGGAGCAGAAGTGATATCAAATTGTTTTTTTGGGGAGGTGGGGTTTCAAAGTGAAAATGGTTATGGAGTTGGTATTGTAAGCATTCTTGTGCATCCTATACTAAAATTACCATGGTTACCATTACAGCCCTGCATTACATAAAGCTGATGCAGATAGATAATTGTCGTTTTTTTTTCTTTTTTCCCTTCATTTTTTAGGATAAGGTATTCAATGACCAATTGTCTTCTTAAATAGAAAATGTTAGGTACAGCACAGTCTTTTTCTTTTATTAGCCATGTTTACTACTTTCATTTTAACAGTTTAATAAGTAGGGCCAAAAACGTCCTGTTTTGTTGTTTTTTATTTTTATTTTATATAGAAATGAGTGCATCCTTACATTAAGTCTTACCATGACAAGTTCTTATTTTGTTGCTGGGAATACATCAACTGCATTTTTCTAGACCAACAAACAGGAAATCAATTGACCCAAATAGGAAACTTTACAACTTTCTTCGATTAAAGCAAAAATCTCTGTTTTGTACCTCCGATAATTTGTTCTCTTAAATAATTCATCTTCAATTTAATCATAAATATTAAAGAAAAAAAGGTTTCACCATTAAAGTATTGTTTTAATTTTTTTAAATAACAAAAATAATGGCCCCTGACAACTTTCAACTTGGTGATATTTTTTTTTTCTGGTGCAAAAAATTTGGACTCCATCGCTGTAGAGAACCTAAATCTTCATCTTTTGGATTTCCAAAAGGCCCCAATGTTTCAAAATTTAAATGCACTGTAATATGTTCAGCCTTCCTTTTACCTGTGCTGTAGTTAAATCATAATGATAAACAAAAAACAAACTCAAAAAACCAACAACCTAATCCTACATCCAAAAAAGTCACTTACAGCCATAAATAAAAAGTAGTTCTCTGTAGTTAGAAACCATGGTAATAATTACATTGTGAGTTTTTTTAATTATTATTATTATTTGATTGCAGCTATTGAATTTTACCTGTTTTCAGCAAAGCCTTTCCCAGGGTATAATAGTGCTAATACAAAGATTTGGTGTGTTAGAGTCCACCCCAGCATTGTGTGTGTGTCACTGCCTGCGGGCTAATGTGAGAAAAACATCAAGCTCTTCATTTAAAAATGGTCTAAATATACAATTATGAAAACTGTTGAAATACTCACTGTAAATGTAGCTGAACCGTAGAATTTCACAAAACGCACCAATAACGTTAAGACGGGCTTAACCACTGGGAGGTGGTGTTAAAATGTTGCTTTAGTCCTGTCACTGTTTTCCTTCGTTCATTTCTGCCTCGCGATCTCCCTACAAGCATTTGTTCAGCCTGTTTAAATTTCCTGCCTAAATGAATACCACTGGTGGTGTGGCGGAAAACTTTTAACTGCTGTGAGGAATGTTATTAATGCTACATTGTCAATTTTTTTATGCTGCTGTGTTAATGTAAACATGTATAGTGAATGCTTGATGTATAACACTGTTCTACCATTTCAGAGAATTAAAATAAATGTGATATCCTTTTTCGCCTATCTAAATTCCTGTTCTTTTGATCAGCACAAGCATCTAGAGTGTATATTTGACATTTTAAAGGAAAATCTTAATATTTTAAGACAAATGTGCAATTTCTAATTGAAGTAACCACCTGATGCCTTTTCAAGCAGTCCTGCCTTTATTTTCGGAAAGCACATCTAAATGAACTCTAAACAGCAAAACAAAATAAATTAAAAGTGGGCGATTGTGGCTCAGTGGTAGAGTAGTTGACTTGCAATCAGAGGGATGTAGGTTCAATTCTAGCTTCCTCCAGTCACATGTCAATGTGCCCCTGGACAAGGAACTTAACCCCAAAAATTCTACATCATCCTACCGAGCTAAGTTGGCTATCGGTGTATGAATGTGAATGGGTCAATGTAAAGCGCTTTGAGTGATCAGTATGACCAGAAAAGCGCTATATAAGTTCAGTCCATTTAACATTTACCATTTAAAAGTCTCATTTGCTGGTGTTTTTATATTTTTTTCCGTGTTCTCTCGTATGAATGAACGCCTTCTGAGTTTGTTTCTGTGAAAAAAAATCCTTCCACTTTCCTTTTTCCGTGTGGGAGTGGCAAAACTTTGGGGGCTTTAAGATTAACGACATGCAAGTTTCTGCCTTCTGACTGGCTAACTGCAACACAACTGCTACACCGTCTCCATTTACTAAAATCATTGAAGTATAATCTAAGACCAAAATTGTGCCAGTATTTAGCCTTAGATGGAGTTTACCACCCACCTATGGAAGCATTTCCAAAAACCTCAACTCCAAGAAGAATGGCCCCAGTGCAACGGGGCCGTTACCAGCCTCTCACTGAGCCTCAAACAGGAGCACTCAGGCCCCTGAGCGACACCTGGCAAGTCGTCTTCTGTATGCCCTGCCCGCCAATTGGACAGGGATTGGGCGCTTGGCTCTTCGCTACAGAGTTAATCCTTGTTAGTTTCTTTTTCTCTGCTTAGTAATATGCTTAAATTTAGCAGGTCGACTGTCTGATTTGAGGTTGTAGTCAGATCAAGCGCCTCCCCACACAGGTTTTGTGTGGCCCCTCCACGGTGTGAGCTCCTGATAGGTTGGGTGCCCCGATGTAGCGAGAAGGTCTGTGGATCGGTTCGACGCAGCCCAACATAGAGTAGAGCCACCTTTGTTGACCAAAATGTTATCTGAGGTACAGCCTTTTTTTTGTTTTGTTTTTATTTGACTCATTACAATTTGAAATAACGTTTTACCTGAAAAGTATTATGGAGTACTTAATCCACTTTTGGTAATAGACAGATAAAATCCTTGTGTTTCACTATGTGAATGAGATGAACCTTATTTAGCTGATTTAGCTGCTGACATTGCAATTCGTGGTTTGAAGCTCAGGTTAGGTTTAAGAATAAAGCTGTGGGTGGATGTGGTCATGTTACCTGAGGTAGTAGATTTCATTGAGATGGCACCTTATAACACAATAGGTAGAAAGTAAAATATTTTGTGAACAACTTATTACAAATTAGTCTGAGAGTTTGTGTTCCAACACGATGACTGTACATGTACAGGATATGTAGGTTTTAAAGGAGCATAGAACAGGTTGAAGAAACAAAACTTTAAAGTGACGTGGCCTGCGCTGGGAGTAACTGGAGCGTACACAAACTCTTCCCCTAAAAACTCTTCACAGTGATGTACTGCCAGACCAACACGCATATTAGGGCTACAGCTATTGATTCTTTTTGTAATCGATTAATCTAGCCCTTTTTTTATGTTTTTAAATAATCAAAACAAATAATGCTTAACGAAAAATGTTTTGGCTGTAAAATGATCAAGCATTTTCCTTTTATCTCAAAAAACCGAGAACTCCATAATTTGGCTCCAAAACGAAGCCCATTTACAGTATTTATTTATTTATTTGACAAAATAACAGTCAACAGCCATAATGTTAAGTGTTTTGTGAAAAGTTGAATGTTTTTGTGATTTTCTTCTTCGCCAACCATTTAAATTGTTTGAAAAGCAAACAGAGTTTGAGACAACATTGTCCCATAAACCTTAGTAAAACAAAATGACTTAAAAACTCTCCCTAAAACTAAAATGTGACTGGATTTGGGTCCCCAGTTGAAGAACATCTCTGCTTTTATTTTGGTGCTACAGTCCCAGACCCACCCTGGGAACCTTTAGCCCCTCTTTATTCACCTCCTGGATACGCCCCTGCTCAGCAGCACTGAATATTTAGGAATATTTACTTATTAATCATTCTAAACACTCACAGGAGTCTCTGTGTCAGAAGAGAGTGAGAAAATATATTTTTTTTCTTACTTTGTTCGCAACACAGAATGAAGTCAGTTGATTTTTGACGCTATAACTGTGATGTTGGGGCATTTTCTGTCGCAGATAGTGACATTACGGCACTTAAAACTCTGTTTTCATCTGTCGACACATAGAGACTGAAAACAGAGAAAATACAGTCCTACACTTTGGCCAGAGGTTTTTAAAAGATTTGTTTTTTGTGCCGAAAATCTGTGTTTAAACGTGGATGACAGGCAAAACGTAGAAAATGTCTGTTTTGCGAGATACCGGACTACGTTTGGACAAGGCTCTCTTGCGATGGAACGTGAATAAGTTTACCACATAAAAACAATAAAGCTAAACATCATATCTAGTTAAAACGGCATCATGACATCGCTACAAATACAGTATTAAAATTAGTGAACATCAGTGTATACAGGCTTCGGTTACATTACCTTGTTTCTGCTACTCTTGGTGAAAAATCAAGTGGATGTTTTTTTCTTTTTTTTTCTTCTTCTTTTAAACGAACAACGAACTGAACAGAACTACACCAATAGTTCAGATCCAGTAATATAAACTTAGAATTACACATTCACTACACACAAGCATGGATTAATGAACACAATACTCATGTTTCTGGTAAGCTCCTGGTAACAACTAACTAATGACGATAACCTCAGCTCAAGATATGTCCTTACTCACCAATGTCCCCACACCTATGTGTGTGTGCGGGCATGCAGGTCTGAATAAGGTTTCCCCATGCAAGTGATTGATAGCTGGTGTAAGGAACAGTCAATCCGTCCTACAGGAATCGACACAGACATGAAGGAGGCAGGAGACGCATGCGTCCAGAGTCCACAGAGCGCAATATATCACTGCCCAGCTCTCACTTCGGTTCCCTATACTGAAAGATCATGAGAGTGTACCATATTGAATCTCTCCGGAGCAAGGCAACAAAACCAAGGGTCATGTTTTCATGTGCCTGAGATACATCGACAGAGCAAGAATATTAAAGGCCGCAAGGGACTCACTGCTGGTAATGGAAGGAATGGAGGTCCATCTTACAGCTGACTACAGCGTCACAACCCGGGCCCGTCGCAAATCCTGCTACTGTGTTATGGAAAAGCCTCGGCAAGCGGATTACCAAGCTTTCCTGCTTTATCTGGCCACTATAAAAGTGTCCAAAGGTAGTAAAGTAAGTCCCCTGATCAGTAAAAAGAGTCTTGGGCCCTCATTTATCAAACGTTCGTAGAAATGTTCCTATATTCTATCCTACGAAGGAAATTTAGGATGTGTGTAAGTACATGTCAAAGTGTGGTTTATGAAACATGCGGTGGCCTGTAGTATGCACGCTCCTCCGCAATCAGCTGTTGATAAAACCCACTTGTGCATACTCAGGTGCTCGTGCCTGTTCACAGTCACTTGCATACGCCCTGAATTAACCATATTTGGTAATACCACGTCATCTGTCAAATGCATTGAGTCCTCACGTTGTTCCTTAAAGTTCCAAGAGAGTGAATAAAGGAACTTCTGTGACACAGAAATCAAGGTGAAACATAGGTGGGGCAATACAAAAAATATTAATGATGAACAGACCTAAGAAAAAATCAGTTAATTAAAAATTAATTTCACCACGGATAGTTTTTGTTATCAGTAGTTTCGCTTAATTCCAACCCACAACGCAGCCGTTATGTATCTGCTGCAGAGCTGACGTAAAAACAATTGGCGAATGATTTAATTTGGTAATATTAAATTTGTGGAAATCGTTAAGGTCGTTGAACATATTAAATAATTTAATTATGAACATTGCTGTTTTATTCATCAACTATCAGTTCAGGGGAAACTAATAAAAAAGATAATTCCGCCTGGGACAAAAGTGACAGGCAGTAAATGAGGTTGGGACAGGGGAGATGTTCCTGTTGGAAATTAAGGGGAAAAAAATGGTTCTATATTAAATTAAATAAAGTAAAACATCTCTCAGTACACAGCTGGACCAGATCTTAAGGGTATTCCGATCATCACGTTTGACTCTTTTGTCGCCATGCGTATTTGGAGACACAAGTGTGCTGCAAGGAAAAAAAGGACAATCTGCTTCACTGATAAGCAGGACCATTTAGCTGTCACAGTGCAGTTTGCAAACCATTTAATTAAAGGTGTGACAACATCCCATTAAACTGAAGCGCTTGGTGTAAGAAATAAACAAACATGGCCAGCACTAGCCATTTGGGTGCCCTAAGCACGAATGCTTGATGGTGCTTAAACGTTCCTGCCCCATTGATGAACGCAGGTACGTTTTGATGAGTTTGAGCTGAGGCAACTGTAACAGGGAGACTCAGTGCAATACTGAGAGCAATCCACAGATTGGGATATACCTCTTGAAGCTGATTGTTATGCAGAAATGTCAGCATTTCCAAGGCAGATGTCTGTGGTGAAAGCTGAGGAAAGTTGATGATTTCCTGCATCATCTCAGGTCCATTAATTGCAGCCAGTCCCTTATCTGTCAGGGTCTTGTGTAATTCGTTGCAGTGTCTCTTCAAGTCCTCCTTGGACATTCCATTCACTTTGCTGAAGTCAAGCAGCACTCCATATTTTAATTTGACTTCATTCATGGTCTCAGACCTCTCCTGTAGTGACATTAAAGCAGAGTCCACAACACAGTTAAAAAATGTGACTTCAAGCTTTTTAAGGGCATCAATGAGGGGCTCATCAGCAGCTTCATATGCAAAGTGCCTTTTTGGACTCCTGAGCCTTTTCTCCTTAAGCTCTGTTTCTATATTCAGGGCCTCACAGAGTTCCTTGGCAGTTGACACAGCCTCATCAAACCCAGATTGTCTGTATTTGGAACGGTTGATTTTGGTACTGTCAATGAGCCTGACAGCAATATCAAGCTGCATGGAACTGGATTGCAGTAGCTTGTTCACCTGGTTTATAATGGTAATTAGTCCACACCACACAACATAGAAAATCACAAAACGAAATGAGGCTACTTCCTCAGCAAGAGCTTGAGCCTCAACTTTTGCCACTGGATCATTAACAGCCTCCCTTGCCTCCCTCCAGGAGAGCATCTCTCACTTGCTTTGTTTTCGAACAGCTGTTACACTCTGAAGCCTGCTCTCCCATGTAACGTCACTCCAAGATTTCAGAGTGAGTTTAACATGTTTTGTTAAAATGGACCATCGCTGGGTGGCACCGGAGAAGAAGTTGAACAGCTTCTGCAAATACTCAAAGTAGCCCGTGGCATCTTGTGAGGACTTTGCAGCATCAGCTATGACAAGATTCATAGTGTGAGCTCCACAAGGGACAAACGATGCTCTTGGGTTCAACTGTACCAGTCGAGCCTGAACACCATGCTTCTTCCCTCTCATGTTGGCTCCATGTTCATAGGCCTGTCCTCGACAATTTTCAAAAGGAATGCCGAGCTCCTTTAATTTCTCAAGGACAACATTGGACAGGTTAAGGCCAGTAGTTTGCTCCACATCAATAGATCCTAGAAAGTATTATTTAATGTCTGGTTGCAGTTGAAAACAGACAATGCGCACTTTGACTGACATCTGTTCCGTGTGACTCACATCTGGAGTACAGTCAAGGATGATAAAGAAATATTTGGTCAAATGGATTTCTCTCACAATGGTGCGTAGTGTGTCTGAAGAGATGACCTGAATTAGTTCGTTTTGTATCTCATGGCTGAGGTAATGTGTGGGAACTGTCATCTTTTATTCTAGACAAATGATTTTCTATTACAGGGTCACATGTTGCCATAAGCTCTACTTCCTTCAAGAAGTTGGCATTGTCTGGCTCATAAAGACGGTCAGAAGAGCCTCTAAAAGACACATTTCTTGAGGCCAGTGAGAGAGTGATTGCGAGCAAGCGTTTGAGAATCTCTCACCACCTTTTCCTTTCTGCCTCCAGTAGTATCAACCCCGCCGATCTATTGCCTTGCCCTTCTTTAGCCGTGTGTCCAGTTCTCTCCACTTGAGCATGCACTGTGTGTGATCTTTGCTACACTCATGACCCCGCAAACTGTTGTTGATGTTAGACCAATCACTGTGGCCCTCTGCAGTCAGCTTTATCTCTTTTGTGCTAAAAAGCTTGCTTGCAAAGCAGAACACAGCATTGTTCTGTGACGAGTACACTACCCAGCTCCTGTGCACCTTTTCTCCATTAGGGAGAACTTTGAACTGGAGGCTAGTATGAAACATTCTTCCATCCGGTCCCTTAGGGAAATTATAATCAGAGCTGACTTTAAAAGGCCCTCTCCGCACAATTTCCACACGATCGGCATCTAAAATGTGAGCTGACCATAGAGCAGGATCAGTTGGAGGGGGCACATATGGCTCTGCAGTATCACTTGGCCCCTCAGATGGCCCATCGGTGACAGGACTCGCTCTACCTTGAGAAACAGATGCAGTTGTGTCCCGACTTGTATCTGTACCTGGGCTAGGTGCTTTTGAAGAGTCTGAGCTGGTTGGGGGCTGGTGTTGTTGGCTACAAGTGCTGGTTGATGGTTCTTCCTCCTGGCCTTGAGTTGCTTCTTGCATGTATTTTAGCATTGACCCTGCATTCAGAAATACAAGACAAAATATTCAGGGATTCTACTGAAATGCATTTTTTATTGAAACATCATACAAAAATATTGCACAAATTAGTCCTATAGGCCTATGTTACTGGATAGCCATAGACCATATTCTGAGAATGCAAAAAGAGGACAAACTCCCCAGCATGGTCGTGACTAACCAAACCCCCTTGATCATAAAGACCTGATATGTTTATAGAATTTGCAACATTATGTTTGACCTATTGTCATTTGTAATACAGTTGTTGCAACTTCTTCCAAAAAACTGCTGCTGAAACTGAAACACCAAGTAATATAGATAAATATAATAATATGGTGTTATAGATTTTATAACAAAAGATCCTCCTTTTAGTATGTCCTCAACCAAAAGTGAAACAAGTAATACTTTAAAATCTAATCAAATCTATAAAATATGGATTCAGGTTAGACAATACTCAAACTAATATCAAATCGTTGAGGTAAATACAGTCAGAGGTCATTTTCATCTCTCTCATGTAAAAAAAAAGGTTTGCTGTGAAAAACCAGCAAAATAAATCGACTAAAGAATATGTATTTATATTTGCAGAAAAATATTATTAATGATTTTTTGGAAATGTATTCCAGCAAATATGCTTTTTAAAAATGATGAGGGAATTTTTTCTCCAGTAAATCAGAGTCATGTTCAGTGTTTTACCTGCTGTCTGGCAGAGAATTTTTACACTGGATCTTATAGCAGGCTGAGCATTTTCCTGGTGGATGGTATAAAACTTTATTTTCTAGTTCATGCATTTGATTAAATGATTAGTATTACATTATCACCATTATAAAATATAGCATTTTTTCAAGATAATATATCTTATTTTAAAACATCAAATCTGACTCCAACAGTAGATAATAATAGTAAGACTCTGAGTTTGTCATCATTCATTATGCTTTAAATTTGGAATATTCTCAGTTTTATTTGATCTATTACTACCCAAGATCACTTGATGTTAATGTTGGAGTTTTTTAGTTCTGTTGCATTCAGTTTTTCAGATAGAGCCATGACAGTAGCATCTTAATAATCCTGAGATCCCAAGCTACCCACCGATACCACATATGTCCTGGTTGATCAAAGGGGAAAGAGATGAAATATTTATCCAAAGTCAAACTGTTTTTACCGCGACGTCAGAGTCAAATGATTGTCGTGGATAACTTTTACGAACTTTGGTTAATAATTAATCTGTGTTGTTCCACAATGAATCCTGCTGCTGTCAGCAGCTCAGACTGTGTTAGGTTAGCTGTACTGCTTACCTTTCTTCTCAAACAAAGCATGAATTGGCTGCTCCGACGACCACGACCGAACATCGGGTATTTTTTTCTGCAATTGGTCTGTGAAACTACTTACGTTTCAACAAAGTCTTTCATGTAATCATCCGGTCAGTCAGTGAAACAATAAACCGTAAACCCGGACATAATATTTTACAAAATCCCGCTGGTTCCGGACATAATTTTATGGCTAAAAAGGAGAACATGTCCGGGCAAAATTACCTAGCATAAGCATAGACACACACATGCACAGAAAACTAACATTTTTATGCAAAACATTGTCTTACCTGCAAGTGACGCGCGAGCATCATCCCGCTGTCTTTTCTTTCTCCTTTTTTCCGCCCCCGACTCTTGGTGCCATTTCGAGGCCATGTCTAAAGTTTGAGGTCGGTGTCTGCCAAATTTGACATAGAGGCATAATCGAACAGACCACTGGGAGGTGGGGAAGGGCGGAGGGGGGTGGCAGCAGAGGGAGACAGGGAGATTCACCTTTTTCTCGACTAATTTGGTCTAGGCCTTTTGTATTTGCGTTTTGTATATCAACATGCTTTAGACATTTTATTTGTTATTTATACTAGTTGCATATTGTGATGATTTTATACGACCCAGAATTTTTGGTGCCCTACGCGCAGTGCGTGATGTGCATGTGCGGTGCGCCGGCGTTGTAAACAAATAAACGGGAGGGGGGTCTGCGGCTGAAGAGTGCAGATTGCGAGTGACAGGATCGCCATGCATGATTACCCGCAAAATTAAATTATGCATTTCTAGGCTGTTTTTTCAAACATTTCCTGAAAGTTTATTACTAATCCGTGCATAACTTTTACATTATTTTGTTATAACACAGTCGCCAACATGAGCTCCTTGGTGGAGGTGATAAACTGCTGAGAGAAATATTCAGTCAAAGTAAAACTGCTTCAGTGTTGCAGTTCCTCTGTACTAACAGTAGATGCTTTGCGTATGAACAATCAGAACTGTACCTATATTTAGAAAAATTTCTACGCACAAGTAACTATTGATAAATACCATACAATGTGTAGAATTGTTCCTACGCAAGACATACGCATGGATCTATGCGTAGGTACGCTCAGACCCGGCGTCATGGGCGGGCCTGGGCGCCCAGGAAAGATTACACTTCATGTGAATATATTGGCTCAAAACGAACAATAGATGGCGCTCTAGATTACTAATTAGGAGTTTTAGTTTCGGTAAAAGAAGATCCTTTGGCAGTTTGGCACAGCAGCTTGCTAAAATGGACATTAGAGCTTGGTTTAGCAAACAGAAAAGCAATCCCAGCACAAGTAGGGATAATACATCAAGAGGGCAAGTGCAGCCAGAAATTGCTTCAACAAGCACTTCTGCTACGAGCGCTTCTGCACCTGAAGCAACAGTAATTCCGCCACCGGGTGGCAGCAGCACCAGCATAAATTACTGTTCAGACGACCTCGAAGTATATTTACTCAAAACTCAAAAAAAGATAATGCAAATGAATGCATGCAATGCATTTTCACCACAGAGAAGCTGAAAATCCCATATTTGAGTTCCATTATGTTTTATAAAGAGTTTTCCACAGAGCTTGTTTTCATTTATCTTTAAGGTTTGAGCAAAAAAGGTGTTGATGTGCTAAAATATTTAGTATTCTTTCCAAAACATTGTTTTTTCAGTAGACATTTGTGTAAAGCTGCTCTCGAGTTTCTAGAGTAAATTTGTTTTAAACACAATATTATATATTACATATAGTCCTACTATAGTTTAACACTGTTGATTTGCTTCTAAGATTTTTGTCGTTATTACTATTTTGTTAAACAACCAGGATATTTCATTTCAAAGGCCATATAAACAGTTATTTATTTGCTCGGATTTTAAAAAGTCCTACAATTTTTGATTAAAATGTTTTTAAAAAGCCTATTAAAATTAAAAATGTTTTTGAACCATTTTGAATACAGGTGTGGCTGCTGTGTTTTTGATTAAAATGTTTTAAAAAGCATATCAAGGTTGAAACTGTTTTTCAATAATCTTTTTGAAAAGAAAACGCTATATTTCCCCCAATCTTCCGTTTAGAAAAAACGGTGGTGCATACTTCTTTCCAGCAGGTGGCGAGAATACATGAAGTCATTTTTTACCAGCAGTGATAAAGAAAAAGAAGCACACAGCTAATGCAGCAGCATGCTAACTAGTATTTTTGATGTACAAATTACGAGAAATGCGGCAAAAAGAAGAATTTACTAAAGTTTTAAGCGGCAGGGCAGGATACAGAGGAAGACTTATGGACTAAGTACTTTATTAAAGACCATTAACTGGACATAAGGATTGTTTTTGTTTGAGATGACTCGGTGATGTGCAGGTGCAGCTAAGAACGGTGAGTTGGACATATTTTTCTTAGAGACTCAGTAAAAATGGTTAGCCTACTGTGTCTTAATTTTTGTTTGCATCTTTAATTGGTATACATAATTTGAATCAAACAATGAATACTCTTAGCTTTCCAGTAAGGTATGTAGAACAAGTTAGTGACACAAAACGGTAGATTTGACACGGAAGTATGTGTATGTAATGTCCACCAGATATATTTATAAACATGCAAAAGGGTTAATTAAAAGACAGTTTACTGAGCCCCCCCAGAAAAACCCACTGCCCCCCCAGGTAATGCCCTCTGGCGCCGGGTCTGGGTACGCTTGATAAATGTGGGCCCTGGCCTTTTCACAGTGATTACCTCTATATGCCTGTAAAATAACTTTATTAGTTATTGTTCGGGTCGAATAAGCAGCGCTCCCTCAGCGCATCCTAGAGGCACCCTAGTGTGTGACGACGTCATGCGCGTTCACGTTCTACCTCAGCAATTGCTGTCTGCAGCAAGAACTGCATAGCGACGGGTAACGTTGGAAGCATGGATTCTGCCAAGAACAAGAAGCAGCTGCTTCAAGCACCAACAACACTCCAGACCAAGATAACCAAGAAACAAAAAGTTTATTCCAGCACAACAAAAAGGGCAAAACTCGGATCGACATAGGCAGAAGAACTAGAGTAAACATTGGAGCGGGCGGCGTTTGAGAGGTGGAGAATGCTGAGAGAATCTCCCGGTATGAGAAAACACCCGTAGTTGGCGTAATGTTTGCTTGATAGGTAAGAAATTATTAACTAAATACGTGGGGTGGGGAGTAGTGGGGGGGGGGGGGGGTCCGCACGTTCCCCACAGTAGGAACATGTTTTAGGCTGCTTCTCTGGCGTGCCTACAGCTGAGTAGGCCTAGATTGTTTAACTTATTTGTTGGTATTGTGAGAAAAAAAACTAAGTTGTGTTGGCCTATCTGCACCAAGAAATCAGTGTTGCCAAATGGTGTACTGTCTGTAGGCAGGGTAACGATACTCCCGGTTATCAGATCCAGAGTCTTGGCTGTCACGCAGAGCCAACACATCTTTCCCAGTCTGCCGAGCCAAACGAAAGATTTCTTTATCTAAGAAGAACAAGTTAAAACACCCTTCTGGATCCTATCCGCAACACTTATTTTCCAGATCTGAAGGCATTGGTCAGTAAATGCCGCAGTGCACCAAGCTGGCTGACCCTGGTATCCCTCTACCTGCTCCTCTCCCTCTGCCCTCTCCAGAGTCAATGCTGTCCTCAGAAACTTCTGAATAGTCAGTTGGATTGGATTACGTGATGGAATGCATGTGTTACATAAACTTAATTGAAAAAAGCTATAAAGTGTTTTGGTAATGGTGCTGTATTTACAATGACAAAAACAATGTTTCTAAAACATCTTTTACCTGGACGCAAATACGAGCAGAGGTGGGTAGAGTACACAAAAGTTGCACTCAAGTAATAGTGAGTGGCAGCTTCCTCAAATTATGAATCAGATTGGCAGATATACAGAAAATTGAGAAATTACGCAACTAAATTAAACAAAAAGAAAAGAAAATTGTATTATAAAAATCTGATCATAAATGAGAAACTTGATAAGAAATTATAGAGTACCTTAAATAATATGATGGGAAGAAATTCTAAAACAACTGTCATTTCTTGAATCAGGGAGTTCTTTTATTACAAAGGCGTTGGATATAGCCATCACTTAAACAACTATTTTTGTAATAAAATTGATCAACTAAGAAGTGATATGGGGCAAACTGATAACTTAAAAGCAGAATATTTAATAAAGAACAACATTATAGCAGGAAAGAACTTTAAGTTTGAATTTATCAATGTTACTGTTGGCCAAGTAGTCAAATTACTCTTAGAATGTAAAGAAAATCCGTCTGGTGTAGACAATATTGATCCAAAATTATTGAAGCTTGTTGCAAACTTAGTTGCTGTTTCTTTTGCTTACATTCTAAATTTAAGTCTTAAGGAGGCGTGTAACAAAATATTTTATTATTAATGCTGGGACATTAATAAAAGATTAATTCTCTTACTCTGCTCTTAGATAGCTGTTCTGATTCTAAGGTACAAACAAAAAGCAATTGTATATAAACATCTCATGTTGACTTATGACAACTCTTGTAATTATCTGGTGTTGATGTATGACAGATCCTGTAACTGTCTTTCTCAGCATTATACAAAGTGCTCCTACTTTCCTCAATCTTCTGATTGTCCGGTGACATCCTGTTTGATTGTTGAGACTGAATGTCCTCTCACTCAGCAGTTTAAATGTACAAACCGTGTATGAGGCCATCTGTCTTCTGGAATGCATTGATCAGCAACAGATATGATAGGGCCTCTCAGACACCATGATTTCCACCATAGTTTTGGCATCACGAACACAGCCTCGAGCACGTCCGTCGGACACTGACTGAGGGGACACCTGTTTTTTTTTTTTTTTTTACCCATCTGAGGACCTTGCTTAAGCATTCAAGAGAAGAGACTTAGTCCAGTGTTCTGATCGACTGCGACGGGGACCGAACCTAAGTTTGTCTGAGATATCATGCCCAGTGAGCTAAATTAATTTCATTTTTTTGTTAAAATATTGGATTATATTGAAGTCCTTCCTATAACTTAGGACAAAAACAAAATTCTAACCTGTAATTGTAGTAAAAGAGGAAATTATGTTTTCCTATTTGTGGTCAGCTGTTTTCATTTTAATAAGACAAGTTAATGAAAAATTGTGAGCTTTCTAGAGGCAAGATCAATTAATGAAGAGATGTGAGCTTGAATGCAAGCTCAATTAAATAAGTAATATTGTGAGCTTTTCTTAAGCAAGACCAATTGATGAAGAATTGTGAACTTTTAAGCAAGTCCAATTAATGAATAATAATAATGAATAATAGTTAGTGGAAGGAAGACCTACTGTTGATTTCTATCCAGATCACCTTATCATTTAGGAATGATTAACAAATAAATATGGGTAATGTTAAAGGAAAATAACTTTCTCCCAATTTCCCTGAATCTACTCTTATGTGTCAAATGAAAAAGAAATACGGCGATGTATGTGATTATTTAAAATATTGGAGTGAATGTGGTTTCTCCCAAGGGGCCCTGAATTTGTTCTATAAATCATGTAAAAAAAGACATAATGTAGCATAATTTATAATGGTAAGATTTTCAATTATCTACCCTGTGAACGTGAAACACATGTATTTCCTGAAGGTGGGTCTTGTAGTCAAGACTCAAATGAAGAAACTTAGAAACAGTCTAGAAAAGAAAAAGCAAGTTTTATGGAAAGAACCCTGTTATATTAGAAAGTATACAGCAAATGATATTGAAAGAAAAAAAAATCAAGTGCAAAGATATTCTAAATGGATAAGATGGATGGATGTTTGAAATTGTGGGAACCAGAAAGTGAGACAGGCACTCACTGCTTAGAAAGCAAATAATGGAACAAGAAAGACTGAAAGGATACAGAGACTGATAAGCTTCCTGATAAAAAAAAAAAGAAGAGGAAAATGACTTGTTCCACACCTCAGCCAGCACTGCTCAAAGGTGTGGCACCAAACCTTGCTGAGGCCACCGAGACTTCCTACATAGTGTGGACTGTCGCTAATGCCAACCTCTGCTCAGGAGAGCAGAAACTGTCACCCAAGAAGAAAAGACAAAAAAAAAAACACCATCCACAAAGCACAGCTGATTCCCCTGCAACACGCAGCAGTTGCAGCCGCACCCATTGAGTTCCCAGAATCAGAACGGCTCTGGCTCCAGCTCCCAAATGAATGGGACCAGACAGGGTGTCCACTCCTGTCCAAAAAAAGACTTAACAGCTCCAGGAGAGAGGCAGAAGTAGAGGAGGGCGTGACAGAGACAATTTCCACCATGGACTCATCCGGATTGAATGGGACATGAGGTGGAGTGTCGGTGGGAGAGGGGAAGCGGCTGACCCTACCAGCACCTGTAACGGAGGTCACGCACACACACACACACACTATACAAACCGTTTCACACACACACTTTTTCAATTCACCACTAAGGAGAAAACTTAAGAGACTGCTACTCATTGAATGTTAACCCTCTAGGCGCCAAAGTCTCAATACTGGGACAAGCAACATTGCTGACTTTAACGAGCCACAGCTGCAGATATGACCACTAAGTTAATTACTACTTTATGTCAGGAGATGGTAGACACGTGTACCTTTAATTTAGGACACATTTTTGGGTGTGTTACCATGGAAACATTTGGAGTAAATCACCTTTTTATGCACATCCGCTAGTGAGAGAGACAGTGTGTAGCTGCTGCGGTCACAGCATAGTGTTTTAGAAAGGTAAAACTTATGATGCCGAGACGTCTGAGTTCCCCAAGGGAAAGTATTGGCTTTTTCAGATTCTGAAGAGGAATATTTAGCTTTCCCTCTGATCACGATGTTCAGTTGTCCAAGGAGAAAGAAAGCGAAACTCAAGCAGCGCACAGCAGCAGCCGGCCGGCCGGTCCCGTTCGCCATTACGTTCCGCAACAGGTGCGATGCTGTTCGTCACGTTATCCTGCTGAGAGAAAGGTATGTGATGTGGTAGTAGGGTGGTCATAACAAAGCTAATCCAGAAGAAGCAGGAATGTAAAAATCTGTGGAAATAGTAACAGAAAAAAAGCGAGAGAAATCAGACTGCTAATAAGCTGGTAAACAGCAGTAAAGTTTACTTTCCCGCTGCAGATGACTATGATGGGGAGGTATGAGGAAGAGTTTGATGAAGATCATCAATAGTTGATCAGACAATTTGATGAGCCTGTTGGTTATTTTGGGGATGGCTCTATAAAATTCATAACAATGGAAATAAACATATGTCCATCTATTCTTGAAAAAAATGGCAATAAATACTAAAAATACATATGTAGAAGATACATAGACCTATATAGAAAATTAAAATAATAAAATTCAAAATAAAGTAAATTTTAAAATTCGGTAAAAAGATAAAGGCCCGTAAAATTATTGCAAACCAAAATTGCCAATGCCAGATGACATAATATGCAAATTAGATGTGTCCCATCACAAACTTTGGATCTTGCTGAAGATTTTTCTCATTTACAGTATACCTTTATCTATAATTATATTAAAACTACAACATTTTGAACTAGTGATATCAAAATTGAGTATTTTATAGAAAAAACCGCGGCACCTAAAGAGTTAAAGATGAAAATTCCTGTTTATTGTGCAACCGACAGCTTAGCAGACTGTTTTATGTAATCTGATCATCTGTATTATGTTACCTGTGTTATACCTGTAAATGATATTTAAATGACATGTAAATGATGTTCTCCTGACCTGCAGCCCTTTTTTTAGGCCTGCAACACACTGCGCTCTATTTTTATATAATTATTTTTTTCTCTATCTGAAAATCAGTGCAATTTCTACACGCTGCCCTATTTTTCTTTTAATCTTTTTCTTAAGTTCATTAAGGGATCAAAATTAGAGCTCAAAAATTATTTTTTGCCAAACCGTTGTCAGACATTCATTCTCAGGTTAAGAGCAGCCCTTCCCTGCCAGGCAGAGAATCCTGCTGACTACCAAAACAGAGGTGAAGGTTGCTGAACGCGCCACCTGAGTCTACGCCTCGCACTGCAAAAAAGGTTACAGCCCCCTCTGACGGCGTCCACCGCACGCAAGCAAGATCAGTAGATGGGAATCCGTGCCCCTACAGCTACATGTAACTGCCACGCTACCAGCTCATCTGCCATGGAACCAAACCATCCCTCGCATCTCTTTGGCATCAATGGATGTTCGCTACAAGGGTCAATATGCGTCTTACTTAGTCTGAACTTCATCATCACATTATCAATCCTCTTATGGCCAGCTGTTCAGCGGAAAGCTGCCCTGATCTCCACTCCTGCCCCTGACGTCACAAATCCACCTCTACCATCCATGCCATCACATTCTCCCCTGCTGAGAAAGAAAATACTTTCTAGCCCACCATCTGCTACTTCCTTGTGTGAGGACAAACAAGGAACTGACGTTATATGTCTCCGAGAAGGATCACCTTTGACCCCTGCTACAAATTTTAACAATAAAAACATCCTTAATTCTCAAAGTTCACCTCATCAAAGCCAACATCAGACCTGATTACGGATTACTTGACAATGCCTTTGTAAACCTCGTACTGAATGCATCTTCAATAGAATTGATTTTAAAAAAAATTGGTGACATAACACTTTGTCAGAAACGAAGGAATACAACTTTTTGCTCGTGAGACAGATCTACAATCTCAATCCGAGAGTGTCACAACTACTAATGAACTTACTAAATGACTACTGGACTTTCGGGAGAGACTAATAACTGGCTGCTAATGGTACAACAAACTGATTAAACTGTGGGTTGGAACTGTTTTGTCTGTTTATGTCCATGTCCACTGTTAAGAGTTCTGCAAACTCCTTCTGAACTTAATCACTCCTGCATGTTTATGTACTCCTATAAACTTAATATGGCAGTACGAGGTTGGAGGATTATATTTAGTCCGACAACACCACGCTGGGAGTTTCACCAAGGGAAATATACCAAAATGGCTCTGATAAAAATATAAAATCAGGACTAAGATCTTACTGGTATGGGGGTGTCCAAAAAAGGTAAGGAACGGGAATCCAAGAACACCACAGGTGAAGGGAAAACCAAAATCAAACCACTGCAAACAAAAGCAAACAAAGGGGATACTGCCACCAGGACACCAATTCCACCACCAGGGTCTCAGTACCTGAAGAAAAGAAAAACAAAAATTAGAGCCATATACCACAATTTAAGCACTAAGAGAATATAACATTTGCAACCAAGGAGAAATGTTTCTCGGTTATCAGTCTGTCTTCTTGTAAATCCCGACTGGGATGGAGATGCTGGAAACTGGAAGTGAGAGTTGACCCAAGCAACAAAAACAGTCAAAGCAGAGCAGCAGTGGTCCTGGAGCTGTTTCTTAGAGTTCCAGTAGTATCTCCATAAGCTGAAGCTCAACTCAGCAGTGAAGCGCAACCATCCGTAGCACCGCTAACCTCGGCGTCTGAAGTGGCACATAACCTGAGGCTGCTTAGCATGACAGAGAGGTAGAGCAGGGCACCAGTGTGCAGCAGCCAGTCAGCTGTTGTGGTGCCACAATCCACTGAAACAATTTGTAGAGCCAAGACCGCACGGCGTGACTTGGGAGGTGGTACCTGAGGCTGGAGTAAAGCAGAGCGCAGCAACCTTGTGGTTAACACAAACAAATACCATGAGCAGTACTGGATGGGCAAAGCATTTCTAATGAACTTGCAGCCACTGCTGCAGGCGTACCTGCCACCAAGCTGAAGAGGGAGAAGGGAATCCCAGAGGGTGATTCAGTTCAACCAGCAAATTAGAGAATATTTGCTTCACTCACCACCAATGGTGGTTTCCCTGCAGCCATTTGGCTGAGAGAGTGCAGGTTGCTGGTTGCAGCAACTCAACTCAGCTGTGTCCTGTTACATTAATTATGCCTGTAACTGTGTTAGCTTATTTTGACACTACAGACCAGGAAACTAATCATCACAGAGCTAAAAGATCAATAGTCCCTGAAGAATCTGACCCAACTTATACTGATGATGGGAATCATCAATTTGCTGGTGGTGTACCATTAATAATAATGTTTATATAATCAATTACATCCATTATAATGTCCAAAAATAACAACTACACTCGTGATGAGTTTGAAGCAGTTCATGAACAATTTCAGGCCCCTTCTCTAATGCCTTTCAAAAACAGAATTGCAGTAGACATGTTATTAGCTGAAAAATGTGCTGTTTGTTCTATTTTTGGTGATCAATGCTGTTCATTTATTCCAAACAACATAGCTCCCCTAGGTAAGCTCACCTCGGCAGTTGATGGACTCAGAACCCTTAGTAAAAAATAAAAAATGCACTCAGGCATAGACACGTCAATATGGAATATGGCTAATTGTGTTTGGAAGATACAAAACTCTTATTGCATCTCTGTTTATAAGTATTGCTTTGTTTTCATCTGTTCTTATTCTGTACGGTTGCTGTTGCATACCTTGTATTAAAGCCCTTATTGTTCGTTTGACTGACACTGCACTCAGCAACAAAGTTCCCTAACTTCTGTCCGGCAGATTACCTACCACACACCCTCCTGGAAAAAGACGAGCAGATCTATGTTTCATATTCTGATGTCTCCATTTCTTCTGATTCTGATAATGATGATGACAATACTGTCAAACTTTTTGTTTTTTTGTTTTTGCCTGATTAGAATGTAACACTTTATGAAAAGCTACCTTAAACCAAAATATTGTGTGCCATCTCTGATGTTGTGTTCCAAATGTACAGGCATGTTACTCTTATAAATGTTCTTGTGTATTTTTTGTGGCCATACTATGACCAAAAGGATGGAATGTGACAGAAAATGTTATTATTAATGCTGGGATATTTATAAAAGCTTTATTCTCTTACTCAGCTCTTAGATACCTGTTCTGATTGTAAGGTACAAACGAGAACCAATTGTATGTAAACATCTCATGTTGACTTATGACAACTCTTTTTAATATGTGGTGTTGACTTATGACAGATCCTGTGACTGTCTTACTCAGCATTATACAAAGTGCTCCTTCTTCTCTATCTTCTGATTGTCCGGTGACACATCCTGTTATACAAGCCGTGTATGAATTCATCTGTCTTCTGGAATGCATTGTTCGGCAAAAGATATGATAGGGTGTGGTTTAATCAACCTATAAATACTTGTGACTTTGTAAAGAAAAACAGAGTCCTCAGAAGGAGGCTCTCCGTGCACATAAAATAAACTCTGTACGAAAATAGCTGATACTTTGTTTTATTCTCTCATCCACAGGGGTCTATCTGTAGGCTTGGAAAACAGCAAAAATTGCGCCCTTACCACAAAAAAAGCTACCGTTCCCTTCTCATGGGTCCTATACCCATGTTCTGTCAAAATTTAATCGAGTTTGATGGATTACAGTGTGTGGTGGGGATGATTAAAGTAGGCGGGGTCAAACGGATTTGGGGGGGGCTCAACCGGGGGGGTCAAACAGATGTAGGGAGTGGTAACAGATGTAAGGTTCAATGGGGGGCCAAAACATTCTGACAAAAAGTGATGGATGATGAGGAGGGGCCAAAAGTTTCTGTCAAGCATCAATCAGCATGCCTAGAGGAGGGGTTCTTGTAGGAAAGTTGGAGTCTGGTTTCTTTTCACTTTTTAATAGATCAAATAAAACTGATAATATTACAATTTTAAAGCATAATGAATGATGACAAACTCAGAGTCTTATATTATTATTATCTACTGTTGGTGCATATGAGTCAGATTTGATGTTTTAAAATAAGATATATTATCTTGAAAAAATGCTATATTTTATAATGATGATAATGTAATCGTAATCATTTGATCAAATGCATGAACTAGAAAATAAAGTTTTATACCATCCACCAGGAAAATGCTCAGCCTGCTATAAGATCCAGTGTAAAAATTCTCCACCAGACAGCAGGTAAAACACTGAACATGACTCTGATTTACTGGAGAATAAATTCCCTCATAATTTTAAAAAAGCATATTTGCTGGAATACATTTCCAAAAAATCATTAATAACAATATTTTTCTGCAAATATAAATACATATTCTTTAGTCTATTTGATTTATTATGCTGGTTTTTCACAGCAAACCTTTTTTTTACGTGAGAGATGAACATAACCTCTGACTGTACTTACCTCAACGATTTGATATTAGTTTGAATATTGTCTAACCTGAATCCATATTTTATAGATTTGATTAGATTTTAAAGTATTACTTGTTTCACTTTTGGTTGAGGACATACTAAAAGGAGGATCTTTTGTTATAAAATCTATAACACCATATTATTATATTTATCTATATTACTTGGTGTTTCAGTTTCAGCAGCAGTTTTTTGGAAGAAGTTGCAACAACTGTATTACAAATGACAATAGGTCAAACATAATGTTGCAAATTCTATAAACATATCAGGTCTTTATGATCAAGGGGGTTTGGTTAGTCACGACCATGCTGGGGAGTTTGTCCTCTTTTTGCATTCTCAGAATATGGTCTATGGCTATCCAGTAACATAGGCCTATAGGACTAATTTGTGCAATATTTTTGTATGATGTTTCAATAAAAAATGCATTTCAGTAGAATCCCTGAATATTTTGTCTTGTATTTCTGAATGCAGGGTCAATGCTAAAATACATGCAAGAAGCAACTCAAGGCCAGGAGGAAGAACCATCAACCAGCACTTGTAGCCAACAACACCAGCCCCCAACCAGCTCAGACTCTTCAAAAGCACCTAGCCCAGGTACAGATACAAGTCGGGACACAACTGCATCTGTTTCTCAAGGTAGAGCGAGTCCTGTCACCGATGGGCCATCTGAGGGGCCAAGTGATACTGCAGAGCCATATGTGCCCCCTCCAACTGATCCTGCTCTATGGTCAGCTCACATTTTAGATGCCGATCGTGTGGAAATTGTGCGGAGAGGGCCTTTTAAAGTCAGCTCTGATTATAATTTCCCTAAGGGACCGGATGGAAGAATGTTTCATACTAGCCTCCAGTTCAAAGTTCTCCCTAATGGAGAAAAGGTGCACAGGAGCTGGGTAGTGTACTCGTCACAGAACAATGCTGTGTTCTGCTTTGCAAGCAAGCTTTTTAGCACAAAAGAGATAAAGCTGACTGCAGAGGGCCACAGTGATTGGTCTAACATCAACAACAGTTTGCGGGGTCATGAGTGTAGCAAAGATCACACACAGTGCATGCTCAAGTGGAGAGAACTGGACACACGGCTAAAGAAGGGCAAGGCAATAGATCGGCGGGGTTGATACTACTGGAGGCAGAAAGGAAAAGGTGGTGAGAGATTCTCAAACGCTTGCTCGCAATCACTCTCTCACTGGCCTCAAGAAATGTGTCTTTTAGAGGCTCTTCTGACCGTCTTTATGAGCCAGACAATGCCAACTTCTTGAAGGAAGTAGAGCTTATGGCAACATGTGACCCTGTAATAGAAAATCATTTGTCTAGAATAAAAGATGACAGTTCCCACACATTACCTCAGCCATGAGATACAAAACGAACTAATTCAGATCATCTCTTCAGACACACTACGCACCATTGTGAGAGAAATCCATTTGGCCAAATATTTCTTTATCATCCTTAACTGTACTCCAGATGTGAGTCACACGGAACAGATGTCAGTGATAATGCGCATTGTCTGTTTTCAACTGCAACCAGACATTAAAGAATACTTTCTAGGATCTATTGATGTGGAGCAAACTACTGGCCTTAACCTGTCCAATGTTGTCCTTGAGAAATTGAAGGAGCTCGGCATTCCTTTTGAAAATTGTCGAGGACAGGCCTATGAACATGGAGCCAACATGAGAGGGAAGAAGCAAGGTGTTTAGGCTAGACTGCTACAGTTGAACCCAAGAGCATTGTTTGTCCCTGGTGGAGCTCACACTATGAATCTTGTCATAGCTGATGCTGCAAAGTCCTCACAAGATGCCATTGGCTACTTTGGATATTTGCAGAAGCTGTTCAACGTCTTCTCTGGTGCCACCCAGCGATGGTCCATTTTAACAAAACATGTTAAACTCACTCTGAAATCTTGGAGTGACGTTAGATGGGAGAGCAGGCTTCAGAGTGTAACAGCTGTCCGAAAACAGACAAAGCAAGTGAGAGATGCTCTCCTGGAGGGAGGCAAGGGAGGCAGTTAATGATCCAGTGGCAAAAGTTGAGGCTCAAGCTCTTGCTGAGGAAGTAGCCTCATTTCGTTTTGTGATTTGCTCTGTTGTGTGGTGTGAACTACTTACCATTATAAACCAGGTGAACAAGCTACTGCAATCCAGTTCCATGCAGCTTGATATTGCTGTCAGGCTCATTGACAGTACCAAAATCAACCGTTCCAAATACAGACAATCTGGGTTTGATGAGGCTGTGTCAATTGCCAAGGAACTCTGTGAGGCCCTGAATATAGAAACAGAGCTTAAGGAGAAAAGGCTCAGGAGTCCAAAAAGGCACTTTGCATATGAAGCTGCTGATGAGCCCCTCAATGATGCCCTTAAAAAGCTTGAAGTCACATTTTTTAACTGTGTCGTGGACTCTGCTTTAATGTCACTACAGGAGAGGTCTGAGACCATGAATGAAGTCAAATTAAAATATGGAGTGTTGCTTGACTTCAGCAAAGTGAATGGAATGTCCAAGGAGGACTTGAAGAGACACTGCAACGAATTACACAAGACCCTGACAGATAAGGGACTGGCTTCAATTAATGGACCTGAGATGATGCAGGAAATCATCAACTTTCCTCAGCTTTCACCACAGACATCTTCCTTGGAAATGCTGACATTTTTGCATAACAATCAGCTTCAAGAGGTATATCCCAATCTGTGGATTGCTCTCCGTATTGCACTGAGTCTCCCTGTCACAGTTGCCTCAGCTCAAACTCATCAAAACGTACCTGCGTTCATCAATGGGGCAGGAACGTTTAAGCACCATCAAGCATTCGTGCTTAGGGCACCCAAATGGCTAGTGCTGGCCATGTTTGTTTATTTCTTAGACCAAGCGCTTCAGTTTAATGGGATTTTGTCACACCTTTAATTAAATGGTTTGCAAACTGCACTGTGACAGCTAAATGGTCCTGCTTATCAGTGAAGCAGATTGTCCTTTTTTTCCTTGCGTACTGATGGCAGCACACTTGTGTCTCCAAATACGCATGGCGACAAAAGAGTCAAACGTGATGATCGGAATACCCTTTAGATCTGGTCCAGCTGTGTACTGAGAGATGTTTTACTTTATTTAATTTAATATAGAACCATTTTTTCCGCCATAATTTCCAACAGGAACATCTCCCCTGTCCCGACCTCATTTACTGCCTGTCACTTTTGTCCCAGGCGGAATTATCTTTTTTATTAGTTTCCCCTGAACTGATAGTTGATGAATAAAACAGCAATGTTCATAATTAAATTATTTAATATGTTCAACGACCTTAACGATTTCCACAAATTTAATATTACCAAATTAAATCATTCGTCAATTGTTTTTACGTATGGGTATTTGCAGAAGCAGTTCAACGTCTTCTCTGGTGCCACCCAGCGATGGTCCATTTTAACAAAACATGTTAAACTCACTCTGAAATCTTGGAGTGACGTTAGATGGGAGAGCAGGCTTCAGAGTGTAACAGCTGTCCGAAAACAAACAAAGCAAGTGAGAGATGCTCTCCTGGAGGCAAGGGAGGCTGTTAATGATCCAGTGGCAAAAGTGAAGGCTCAAGCTCTTGCTGAAGAAGTAGCCTCATTTCGTTTTGTGATTTGCTCTGTTGTGTGGTGTGAACTACTTGACATTACAAACCAGGTGAACAAGCTACTGCAATCCAGTTATAGGCAGCTTGATATTGCTGTCAGGCTCATTGACATTACCAAAATCAACCTCTCCAAATACAGACAATCTGGGTTTGATGAGGCTGTGTCAACTGCCAAGGAACTCTGTGAGGCCCGGAATATAGAAACAGAGCTTAAGGAGAAAAGGCTCAGGAGCACAAAAAGGCACTTTGCATATGAGGCTGATGATGAGCCCCTCAATGATGCCCTTAAAAGCTTGAAGTCACATTTTTCAACTGTGTTGTGGACTCTAATGTCCCTACAGGAGAGGTTTGAGACCATGAATGAAGTCAAAGCAAAATATGGAGCGCTGCTTGACTTCAGCAAAGTGAACGGAATGTCCAAGGAGGACTTGAAGAGACTGCAACGAAGTAGACAAGACCCTGACGGATAAGGGACTGGCTGCAATTAATGGACCTGAGATGATGCAGGAAATCATCAACTTTCCTCAGCTTTCACCACAGACATCTGCCTTGGAAATGCTGACATTTCTGCATAACAATCGGCTTCAAGAGGTATATCCCAATTTGTAGATTGAGTCTCCCTATCACAGTTGCCTCTCCTGAGCGAAGCTTTTCAAAGCTCAAACTCATCAAAACGTACCTGCGTTCATCAATGGGGCAGGAACGTTTAAGTGGTCATGCTGTCATCAGCATCAATGGGGACTTGGCTCAGTCATATGATGACCTGATTTTGCAGCTAGGAAATGCAGGCGTGTGCATCTGTAGGGCCTCTGACAACTGATGGTAGTGAAAATGTTTGTAATATAGTTCTATTGTATAGCAGGATGGTCTCTTTATAGAGATGTAAAGTCCTGTTAAAATCATACAAATACTTATACTGTTATTTGCACTTTAAACCTTTTTTTGCACTTTTAACTTTCTGTGTTTACATTGTTCAGTTCCAAATGTGTTTTTTTTTTAATTGAAGTGGTATTTTGTATTTATAATTTTTACCTTTATATTATTTATAATATATATATATATATATATATATATATATATATATATATATAATATATATATATATGTTTGGTGCCATTGTTATCGTAAAATTATTCATTTGCAGCGGTTATTTTGGAAGTAAAGAAAACCTAAATAAGGAATTCAATTCATCAAGCATTTGTGCTTAGGGCACCCAAATGGCTAGCACCGGCCGTGGGAATCTGAGCAGCAGCCTCGCGCAAGAAGTCCAGGCCGCTGTAGTTACCGGTCGGCTCCAGAGCAGATGGGTCTGGTATGGTAAGGGTTGGCCTTTGGGGCGCAGTGCCGCTCGGGCCTTCTTTAGAGGCCTGGGGCGGGTCGTTGATTAATGGAGTACCAGATTCGTTTTGATTTAAACAATTTAGCAAGGCGTTTATTTCATCTAGACGGTTATCATTTTGTGAAACGGTTAATTCCGGTACTGCACCCCACTGTTGGCATGGGGCCGACATCTCGTTTAACTTTTTTAATTATTTTTTAAAGGTTGTGGCTGACCAAGACGTACTTAAAACAAAAAGTACACTTTTTCAATCCATTTTAAACACATTCTGGTCATGGTAATAATAGTTCTTTCCAAGTGTTCTGAATCCACAACGAGTCTTGGCTGTTGGCCTGCTTGGCTGTTTCTCTCCTTCCGGGTTTTCTTTCTTATAATAAATGGAATGTCTGGATGTTCCGGTCTGCTCGTTAACGTTCGCTGCTGCTATTGCTGTTGCAGAATAAAAATAAATAAACTTTAATAGTAATGCGGATGCAGAAACATTTATGAAATTAATTAATTAAATGCATTTAATACACACCAAACTGCACTGCCGGGTTTGTGCGACGGGTTGTTCTTAGTAATATTAATTAGTTATATATTGAATAAATAAACGTTATTACATGGTTGATTTTCGTGAGCCGGGGGCGGAATAGAGTTAGTTGCACCTTGTGGCCCCGGAGCAGCAAGATTATCCGAGAACCCTACAGATTTAAATAAATATTATTTTATCAAATCAAATCAAATTTATTTATAAAGGCACTTTTCATACTTAAACAGTAACACAAAGTGCCTTACACAGGCTAAAAACAAAAGCAACAACAACATTAAGAACAAGGGAAAGAAAAGACCCACCCCTCCCGCACATATCCACACCCCAAAACAAGCCCACATTCACACCAACACAAACTCACACCAACATACACTCACACCAACATACACTTACACCAACACGCCGGAACATCAGTACTCACACACACACACACGCTCAACCCCACTCATACTAGCTGGCACTAGAGAGACATTGCTGGGCACCGACATATTGTTGAGAGAAGGCCACGTTTGGGGGCCGACCACACCCAGGGAGACCCTGACCACCGGGAGCATCGCCGCTGAGGGCCAATCCGGCCACGGCAGACCGAAGGCCCCACACCAAGGCCAGAGCCCTCCGCGATACAGCTCCCCCGCCGGCCAGCCAGACATCGCACCTGGTGTGGCCGTCCCCCAAGAGGAGAAACTGGAGCTAACGCTGGGTGAAAATGATGAAACAAAATCATAAAACAATCAACTAAAAGAGCAGATCATCAGTTAAAAGCTAGACTAAAAAGGTGAGTCTTGAGCCGCTTTTTAAAAACATCAACATTCTCTGCGGCCCTGAGGTCCTGCGGCAGGCTGTTCCACAGGCGGGGACCATAGTAACTAAAAGCCGCTTCCCCGTGTGTTCTAGATCTAATCCGTGGAATGGTTTAAAGGCCGGTGCCGGACGACCTCAGGGTCCGTGAGGGTTGATATAATAAAAGCAGGTCAGATAGATAAGAAGGCCCAAGACCGTTAAGACATTTAAAAACTAGTAAAATAATCTTAAAATCGATCCTGAAATGGATGGGGAGCCAATGCAGCGAACATAAAACTGGTGTAATATGTTCCCGCCCTCTGGTCCTCGTCAGCACTCGTGCTGCTGAGTTTTGTAATAACTGTAGATTGTATATACTCTTTTTGGGAAGACCAGAGAGCAGGGCATTGCAATAATCTAACCGGCTGGAAATAAAAGCATGCATCAGCACCTCCGTGCTGGCCTGAGAGAGAAACGGGCAGACTCTGGCGATGTTCTTCAGGTGGTAAAAACCTACCTTTGCTATGTTTTTAATATGAGGAATAAAACTGAGCTCAGAGTCAAAAATCACGGCCAGATTTCTCACAGATTGTGATGGTTTGAGATTTCTCAATTTAGGTAAAAGTTTCTCTCTCTGGCCTTCAGGACCAATACTAAAACCTCTGTTTTATCCTGATTGAGCTGCAAGAAATGTTCTGCCATCCATGTTTGTATATTTAAAAGACAGTTAAAAAGGGCATCAATTGGCCCTGTGTCATCAGGAGACACGGCGATATACAGTTGCGTATCATCAGCATAGCTGTGGAAGCTGATGCCATGCCTCCTGATGACATCACCCAGGGGAAACATACAGATTAAAAAGAGTTGTGCCTAAAATTGACCCCTGGGGCACCCCACACGTTGTCTCATGTGTTTTTGAGGAACAGGTATCCATACTTACAAAGAAGCTTCGGTCTGTGAGGTAGGAGGAGAACCAGTTTAAAACGGTGCCAGAGAGTCCGACCAGGTTCCTCAGTCTCTTAATTAAAATGTGTTGGTCTACTGTGTCAGAAGCGGCGGTAAGATCCAGTAGAACCAAGACTGTGAGTTTATGATTATCTAAATTGAACCTGGTATCATTTAAAATCTTTAAAAGGGCAGTCTCTGTGCTATGGTTCGTCCTAAAACTAGACTGATACTTCTCCAACATACTTTTTGAACTTAATAATTTAATTGGGTTAAAACCAGTTTTTCTAAAATTTTACTTAAAAATGGTAAGTTGGATACAGGCCGATAATTATTAAAAATGGTGGGGTCTAGGTTGCTCTTCTTCAGAAGGGGCTTCACCACCGCCGTGTTAAAAGCGGTGGGGAAAACACCCAACTGTAGAGAGCAATTTACCATATATAAAAGGCGTTCCTCAAAGAATTCGAAAAACGTTTTAAAAAACGGTGTGGGAATTGGGTCTAAAAGGCAGGTTGTGGGCTTTACTTGGGAGAAAACTCGACCAAGTGTCCTGGCATCAACCAGGGTAAAACAGTCCAGTGTCTCCTCAGATGAAAACAAAGATCCCGAAGTATTTGTGGTTAAAATCTGATGGGGTAAAAGACTGGATCTAATGTTTTCAATCTTACTCCTGAAGTGGTCTGCAAAAGCCTCACAATGAGTTTCTGATGGTATAATTGGAGACCTGTTAAAATTACCATTGGTTAAAAAGTCAATTGTGGAGAACAGAAATCTGGGGTTATTTTATTGTCAGAGATTAGTTTTTTGAAGTGGGAAATTCTTGCCTCTTTGACTGCTTTATTGTATGATTTGAGGTGTTGACGTAATATATCATAGTGAACTGTCAACTGTGATTTCCTCCACCTCCTCTCAGCACTCCTGCAGGTTCTTTTTAGTTTTTTCATTTCTTTATTTCTCCACGGTGGTATGGGTTTTGTTTTTACTGTTTTAGTTAAAAGTGGAGCCACTGAGTCCAGAGTTGACTTCAGTTTCTTGTTAAAATCGTCAACGATAAAATCACACGAGGCTGGTAAAACTTCTGCAGGAGTGCTCTGCAAAATCTGGATAAAATTTGCAGCCACTTCAGAAGTTAGGTAGCGTTTCCTCACCGTTCTCACAGGGGCCTCCCGCTGGTTAAAACTGGTGATGTTAAAAAAACACACAAAAGTGGTCAGACACAGCCAGATCCACGACAGAGAGCGCACCCACGGACAGGCCATGTGTTATTAATAAGTCCAGAGTGCCCCCCCCTGTCGTGGGTTGACTGCGTGACATGTTGTTTAAAATCCAAGCAGTGGAGGAGGTTTAAAAAGTCTCTAGACACTGAGTCTGAGGTGTTGTTGAAGTGTAGATTAAAATCACCAGTTATTAAAATCCTGTTATATCTAGTATAAACAGTTGTTAAAAGTTCTGAAAACTCATTGATAAAAACAGTAGAATACTGGGGTGGTCTGTATATCGTTATGCATAAAATAGGAGGGCTGCTAAAAACAAAGGCATGGTGTTCAAACGATGTATATTTATTAAAAGAAACTTCATTTAATAAAATCGTAGACCTTGTTATAGAGGCAGTTCCACCTCCTTTCCTGCCCCCCCTTGTAGAAAATAAAAAATTAAAATCTGGAGGGGAGGCCTCCGTGAGAACAGCACATGCATCAGCACCAAGCCATGTCTCAGTAAGGAGAAAACAGTCTAGTTGTTTTTCTAAAATCAAGTCATTTATAATAAAAGATTTGTTTGAAAGAGAGCGCACGTTCAGCACGGCCATCCCAATGCCCGCGCTGAACGTGCGCTCCCCATGTTTTCTAAAAGAAAAGTTAAAATTACAATTTCGTCTAAAAACAGTCCTGGGTTCCTGTCTATGCGTGATGATTGTTTTAATGGAGTGAATGTCCGGTGATTCAGATGTCAGATGTGGTGAAGGACAGATATGTATGGTACCACATGAAGGTGAGTGTGAGTGAGAGGGAGGGGCAGAGTGTCCGTGTGTGAGTCAGGTGGATGAAGTGCACGAGTGAGTAGTCAGGCCGATGTTGACAGATAAAAGGCGAGACCCCTCCTCGTTCGGATGAAGGCCGTCACGTTTAAAAAGATTTGGTCTGTTTAAAAAGGCAGCATAATTGTCAACAAAAGGGATATTGTTGCCCAAGCAGCATCCCTTTAGCCACAGGTGTAGTTGACGAACTCGGCTTGTCATTACGTCACCGTAGAGAGGTGGGGGAAGTGGACCGGAGACAATTTGCCACTTTCCAGTGTCAAGCACGCGCTCCACCATGGAGGCAAAATCATGTTTTAAGACCTCCGACTGCTGGAGCTTGAGGTCATTAATGCCGGCTTCCAGGACTACCGTGGAAGCAGACGGGTGTCGTGCACTCACCTGCAGAGCGGCGGATGTTACCTCCTTAACACGGGCACAAGGAAAGCAGAAGGTACGCGCGCCGTGCACCGCCACGTCCTGGACCATTGAGGTCCCGACCACCAGCACCGCGGAGGTGCGCTGAGTCGGAGTGGTCGCTTCTGACCGCCGGGAGGTGCGGCGGTGGCGAAGAGGAGCCGCGGGTTGGTGGCGCCGGGCCACGGTTCCTCCTGACCGAGATGGTGGTGATGGGTCAGAGCGGGCGAATGTAACCTGATTCATCGACTTAGCTAACAGCGGCTGGGCCAGTTGGCGGCTCTCAGCTGCTAAGATTTTTCCCACGCTGATTTTATAATATCCAAGTGTTTCTGATCATATCAAATACAGCAAATGGAGACCAAAAATGTACTTTCTCTAAAAATGTGAATATTATGTCGAATATATCACAGCATGTCCCGTGTTTTTTTTGTTTTTTTTTATTTATAGAACCACAAAACAACATACAAACTCTTGCAGAGGAAAAAATAACACAGTTTAAACGATTTACAATAAGGGGCATGTTCAAAACAAAAAATAAATAATATAAACAAAACAAGAACAAGAACCGAGAACAGCCACATATACAAAAAACGAAGGGGGAGTTATGAAAATCCTGTACACAACCTATGAAAAAAAAGGAGCAATAAAACACTCAAAACAATAAAAATTTTGATATGTCACAAAGTATTTTTTTGGCTGACTTGTACATATAAATTTTTTGAAGAGATGAAAAATAAAGCTTGAAATCATTGATGAAACAATTAAATGACGGCTTAGAATTTTTCCATTTACTGCAGTGAATATGGTATTTACACAGAAGAATGATAACATTTATCATGTCCGATACGGACACATCCAAATTTTCCACAAAATACAGAATATCAACAGAATTAAAAAAAGGAACACCATCTATTTTTAGAGACAACCAATTCTTAATATCTTTCCAAAAATCTTTGGTAACCGGACAAAAGACAAATAAATGTTCCACTGTTTCTTCGGATTTTGCGCAAAAGACACAAGCGTCCACCTCAAATTTAAAACGCTTTTTAAGAAACTCGGCAACTGGATAAATATTTTGTATTATTTTGAAATGAGTTTCTTTAATTTTTGGAGAAATAGGCCATCTAATAAATTTTGAAACAGCCTTTACCATAGTGGACTGTGATAGAAATGCTGGAACTAGCAACGGTTTGCTAAAATCTGTATATATTTTAGATCTTAGTGCCAAGCTAATAACCTTGTTATTACAATTCTTATTAATTAAGTCCAAACCATTTATCCGTAGGGCCGGAAGAGAAGGTTCACTACTGTAATATTTTAAAATACCACAAATTAATTGTATAAGGGGAAGAGGAACAGCTTTACAAATTTTGTCAAATTCTCTTACTGTACAAGCCACATCATACTTCTCTTTGAATCTCTCAAAACTAAGAAATTTACAATTGCCATCTAGGATATCAGTCACAAATAAAATGCCCTTCTCAAACCAGTTCCTCTTAAATAATGATTTTTTATTTATTAAGATGACCCTATTATTCCAGAGTGTGGATCTATGGGGAGAAAAATTATGTGTAAATATCATCTTCCAAAAATGAAGGATTTGTTTATGAAAATTCGACAATCTCAGAGGGATTTTATTTACTTCAAAATCACATCTTAAAAGAAATTCAAGGCCACCTAACTTATTAAACAACATTTTGGGAATGTGAAACCACATTGAATTTGGTTGTGATAGGAATTCTTTAATCCACTTAGTCCTAAAAACACCTACTAGAGCCTCAAAGCCAATTGGCTTAATTCCACCTTCATTATAGTCCCTGACTAATTGAGATCTCTTAATATAGTGGGTTTTATTTCTCAAAAAATGGAATAAAATAGAGTTGGCTTTACTAATATTACTAGAGGAGACATAAAGAGAGTGACAGGGATAAGATAATTTGGATATACCTTCAGCTTTAGAGAGAAGAACTCTACCAAATACTGTTAGATCTCTGGTTAACCAATGACTTAAGGTCTTTTCCGTGTTAATGATTCGATTAGCAATATTTACATCTTGTCTTCTAATTTGGTTTTTGGATATTGTGATTCCTAAATATTTAACTTCTTGAACAACTTTAATTTTACTAATGGTAGAATCCACACTTGTGTGAACTGGAAGTAAAGTACATTTATTTAAATTGAGAGTTAAGCCAGATGCTTTGGAGAAAGTTTGAATGACATTAATTGTTTTTTTTACCATAAATTTGTCTTTTAAAAAAATGCATGTATCATCAGCAAATTGACTTATTCTAAACTCTTTATCAAGCATTATAATACCTTGCAACTCATGTAAATTATCAATAATTAACGTTAACAATTGAGTAGTCAAAATGAAAAGTTTTGGAGAAATGGGGCAGCCTTGTCTTATTCCCCTTGACACTATAAAACTAGGAGTCATACCAGGATTTAACGAGACATAGCTACTAATATCAGTGTAAAACATTTTGATAACGCTACAAAATTCTTCTCCAAACCCAAGAAAGCGTAAGGATTCTATAAGGAAGGGATGTTCAATGGTGTCAAAAGCCTTAAAAAAGTCCAAAAACATAATATAACTATCTGTGTTAATAAAGTCACTATAGTCTAAAATATCCAGTATTAATCTAGTATGATTATGAATATTTCTACCTTTTATAAAGGCAGATTGACATTCATCAATCATTTTTGCCAAGCTTTTATCCAGCCTTCTTGAGTAAACAAAAGCTAATAGTTTGTAGTCATTACATAACAGAGTTATAGGTCTCCAGTTATCCAGCAGCAAATTATCTTTATTGGGTTTAGGTATTAACTTAATGATGCCTCTTTTCATGGAAGGTGAGAGGTTGCCATTAGAAAGACATTCTAAAAAAGCATTATAAAGCAAAAGTCTTATTTCTGTCCAAAAATGTTGATAAAATTCCACCGATAACCCATCTAGACCTGGAGATTTACCCTTAGACATTCTAGAAATGGCATTGTCGAGTTCTTCTATTTTAAGGGGCTCATCCAAATATGATTTGAAATCCTGTTCTATATCCTCTTTTCTTAGCTCTTTTAGCTTTGTGAAAAAAAATGAAGACTCGACACTGGAGAATTTAGAATTATACAAATTGCAATAAAAGGATCTTATTTCTTCGTTAATCTGATCATTATCTTCAATAATTAAGCCATTGATAGACAACTTCAGAATCTTCTTTTTAGTTTGTCTTTGTTTCTCCAAATTAAAAAAATAAGAGGAATTTTTTTCCCCTTCTTCTAACCATCGGGCTCGAGAGCGAATGAAGGCTCCATTGGCCTTCTCCAAATATAAATTGTCAAATTTCGCTTGTAGATTATTTAGTTGAATCTGTTCATCTATAGTTAAGTCAGGTATGTTGTCAAATTTGTGCATTTCATTTATCAATTCAAGCCGTTCCGTACTTTTAAGTTTGTTAATTTGCTTACCAGTCTCAATTGCTAATCCTCTAACACTGAATTTAAACCATTCCCATTTGCTCAAGGGTGACATTTCCATTGCAGTAATATCTTTTAAAGTTTCTTTGACCCTTTCACAAAAACCCACATTTTCAAGAAGACCGTTATTAAACTTCCAAATGACACTACGCTCACAAGCTGATTTAAGGAATGAAAAGGATAGCAAAACTGCACAATGGTCGGTTAAGGGAGAAAATGAAATGTCACATTTTGAAACGTTGTTAATTAGATTATTAGATATCAACCAGTAGTCAAGCCTTGAGCTTTGGGCCTTATTAGAAGAACTGAACCAAGTAAATTGTAATTTATGAGGATTACTCCATCTCCAATAATCTACTAAGTGTAATTCTGAAATCAAATCTGAAATAACTTCCTCAAAACAGTGACGTTTAGCTTTTGAAGGAGAAGGATCTAACTAAAGATCATGAGCCAAATTAAAATCCCCTCCCAAAATAATTCTATCAACAGTATAGGTGATTCTCCACTTTTTAACAGACTCTTTTAGAAAAACAAGCAATTCCCTATTCAGTGATTTTTGGTTATATCCATAGATACACAGCAAAATATAATTTACACCTCCTTGTTCAATTACCACCATAAACCAATGACCCTTTGAATCACTTAGGTGGCATATAACATCACAAGTCAGCCTATTAAACAGAACCATGACACCTGCAGAATGGGAAGTACCATGACTGAAAAAAACAGAATCCCCCCATTGATTCTTCCAAAATTTAACATCATCTTCCTGAGAGTGAGTCTCCTGTAAAAAAACACAGTTCGTCTTTTGCTCCTTGCAATAAAGAAAAATAGCCTTACGTTTTAAATTGTTTTTTAGCCCCCTACAATTTAAAGAAAGAAATGATAACGCCATTAAACAAAATGCGTCTCAAGAAACAAACAACAAGGACGATGAGCAGGAACGAGAAGGATTTGTTCCTTTAACTAGTGTGCACTAAAGAAGATGCAACAACAAAAAAGTACTTTTGTCTTGAATTCAAACGTTACCTCAGATTGAAAAGCATTAAGTCAGTCATTCAGGGTCCACTCGCCGATTATCGATCAATGCGTAGCCTTCTTTAAGGAACGCTCGCTTCCCCTTCTTCCGAGCCTCTAGAACCAGTGGCCATAACTTTGCTCGAGCCTCCCTATCTTCTTTGGAAAAGTCCTCCTTGAACCGAATATGCAATTCTTTGCATATTCTCGCGTCCTTGGACTTTCTCCACACATCGTCACATACATTTCTCATTCCAAACTGAATGATGATGGATCTTGGCGTGCCATCACTTCTCTTGATCCCCAAACGGTGAACAACATCCACCGTGTCTCGTAGTCGATCAACAGATAGCGGAACCACTCTGGTTAAAATTCCAATCACCAATTCTCTCGCGTCCTCGCCGTCTTTTTCTTGAAGACCAATCATTCTCAGATTCCATCTTCGTTTGTAGCGAGCTTGATCCTCGTGGGCTTTCTTGAGAGAGCTGTTCACTATCTGTAGCTCGGCAACCTTTTTCTGCAGCACGGAGATTTCTTCCTTGTTCTCAGAGATGGCGTCCTTGTTAACCTCAATACGCTTATCAAAGCCTTTCAGCAACTCGGTCTGCTCATCCACTTTTTTGGTTAGCAATTGTAAGGCATTGAGAATCGCCATACTAGTTTCACCTTCTTCCACGGATCTCAACCTTTTTGGGAGCGGGCTTTTAATCGGCGTGTGTGTAGGATTGGAAGATTTTGGGCTGGCTAAATCCATGCCTTCTAAATCACTTTCGTCACAAGCCTCGTGCAGGGCTAACAGATTATAGTTGTGATCAGCCATCTTCACAAGTCAAACTAACAAAAATAAAAAATAATAGAAATGAGTGCGAGTGATAATTACTCCAAAGGTACTAAAACAATACTTCCAATGAAAATAATGTTTGTTGCATCCTAAAACGTTAGAGTCTGGGAACTAAACGACAACTAAAGTACAGAGCCCGCAAAAGTTAGACCTCTCATTCCGCCATCTTGGATCCTCCCTCACCATGTCCCGTGTTTAAAACAACCAACATGGCTGGCTGTAAAATCCTTCTTCACGTGTCAGAACCTGTTACGAGCATCGACTAGTGGACAGTTTAGCCTTTACTAGTTAACAAGTCACTCAAGTTCAATCAACCTACCCCGGGTAAACCCTGAAACAAAAATACCCTCTCAATGGAATCAATTATTGATTTTTTTTTTTGACAACTGAATAGAGGTAAAAAAAAAAATTGTACCAACCCTGAGTGGTTGACGTAACCTGCGCGTAAGTTACTACAATATCAAACTCTTGAAAAAAGAATACAGATTAAAAATTTTTGTTTTTTTTATCTCTTTCTAAAAAGACACATTGCACATAAAAAGAATGGGTTTAAAGGCGTACTTACCGGCACTCCGGAGGAAACAGCCTAGTTCATCCATATAACATCTGTATAACATTTAAAAAAAAGTTAAATCTATTTTTAATTACAGAGGACTAAAGGAATTAAGGTCACTCGCCTATATCGTGGCTGAAGTATACCAACGCTTATCTATAGAGAAAAATTTGTGTTTCTAAGCTGATTTAAAGAAAGAGAGTAACTATTTTTTAAAGGCGCAAATTTTATCAAATCGTCTCGCCATCCTCACGCAGCTTTTGTTGAATCTATGTGTCTACAGTCTTTGATGGTGGGTTTCTAACATTGAAAAAGAGCGGGCTAGCAGGATGCGTTAATGGGAAACATATACATATAGATCCATGACATGTCCGGTCCACACCGGAACCAGAATTCTACCTTTCAACTACTGTTTACATTTTTAAGCAGAGTTTTTCAAGAGTTAACTATGTTGTTTTTTTTTCTTTTTCTAAAATCTCTTCCCTTTTTAACTATAAGTTGTAACCATATTTTGAAAACAATAGGGTTTGTTCTCCTCGTTTACCGCTTTATATATATATATATATATATATATATATATATATATATATATATATATATATCATAACACTGGATTTTACTCAGCAGAAGGTTATAAGATCAAAAGCTGAGCTGAAATCTAACAGTACAGCTATTGCTAACCTTTTGTCGTCTAATGCTATCAACCAATCCTTTGTCATCTGAGCCATAGCAGTAGCAGTCGAGTCCCCTGCTCTGTACGCATATTGGAAATCTGTATTTAAATTGTTATTGGAAAAATAATTTGGGATTTGTTCGAATACAGTTCTCTCCATAATTTTGCTCAAAGCAGGTAACAGACTGATTGGCCTGCTGCTAGGGCCAGAGAGAAAATATAGGACCCATGTTCTGTCACAATTTAATCGAGTTTGATGAATTGTAATCCATCAAACTCGTGTGTGGGGGGGGGTCGATTAAAGTGGACGGGGTCAAACGGATGTGTGTGTGTGTGGGGGGGGTTAAGCTTTCTGCTAAAAAGTGATGGATGATGAGGAGGGGCCAAAACATCATGCCTAGAGGAGGGGTTCTTGTAGTTTCCTACAGAAGTCTGGGTTCTTTTCCCAGACCTCAAGATCATCAGACATCTTTTCTTCAGAAAACAGATGGAGCAGGTCAGTCATCTGGACAACGGAGCAGCATTGTAATTCTTCTGTGCCTGGCCAAAAAAAGGTGACAACCGCCTCCATTTAAATATAACTCTATAATTATCCCTATAATTAAACGATAAACTCAATAATTAAACTTTAAACACATCCGCTTAGGGTATTTATACTAAAACAACTACTCTCTGCATGTGTTTTTGAGTTAACCAGCTTAACTTCAATGAAAAAAAAAACATTTCAGAACTAAAAACTGTTATGTGGTATACCTCAAGGACCGTCTGTCTGTCTAGGACCACTCCTGTTTTCTATATATACAGTTTTCTATATACTTGCCACCATTTTTGGAAGTAATGCATTACAAAAGTAATGAGTTACAGGAATATATTTCTGTTTTTAGTAACCTAGTAATGTAACATATTACTTCCAGAATATACAGCAATATATTACTTGTTACAATTTCAGTAACTCAAGTTACAAGCAATCGTTACAACTGCTTTTCTAGCCAACTAATGCAACAGACCAAATCAAGTTTGATACCATAGAACAAGATCCACCGTCCACTTCCTGTTACTCAAAACCAAAACATCAGAGAATCAAGACGGCTGGAAAAGATTGTACATTTATATTGTGGCATTATTCAATTCAATTCACCTTTATTTATATAGCGCGAATTTACAACAAATTTCATCTCAAGGCACTTTACAACAAAAGTCATTTCAATACAATTATACAAACAGTCCAATCAGTTAAAAGTTTTCTATGTAAGGAATCCCAGCAGATTGTGATGAGTCATCAACGTGAGGTTGTGCTCAGATCATGCAGACTCCAACCACAGCTATTCCTCAGCAATCCCTCATACTGAGCAAGTATGTAGCCAAAGTGGACAGGAAAAACTCCCCTTTAACAGGAAGAAACCTCCAGTAGAACCTGGCTCAGTACAAGCAGTCATCTGCCACGACCGTCTGGGGGTCTGAGAAGACAGAGAAGAGACAGCATGGAGGATTCTCGGTGACTTTGAGCATCATCTGGACCGATGTTCCCCATCCAGCAGGGGGCATTATAGTTGAGTAGGGTGGCAGACCATATGGAGCATCTATGGGGAGAAAAATACTGAGATAAAACAGGATTAACAATCGCAATTACAGCAGAATAAATATATCTGGTAGAAGAAAAAAGTAGTCTGTCTTCCAACAGTCTAAGCCATAACTAAAAAATAAAAATAAATATAGCTGAGGGGTATTCTGTCTTTCTCCCACAGTCCAAAAATATGAATGTCAGGTTAATTGATCACTTTAAATTTTCCTTAGGTGTGGGTGTGTGCGTGCATGGTTGTTTGTCCTGTCTGTCTCTATGTGGCCCTGTGATGGACCGGCGACCTGTCCAGGGTGTACCCCGCCTCTCGCCCGTTGATAGCTGGAGATAGGCACCAGCCCCCTCCCAGACCCCTGGAGGACTAAGCGGTTCAGAAAATGGATGGATAACCTAAGCCATTCTAATTATAAGCTTGATCAAAAAGGACGATTTTAAGCCTAGTCTTGAAAACAGAGAGTATCTGCCTCATGGACTAAAACATGGACTAGATCTGCCTCCCATTCGGTATTGCTCTCCCTCTAGCTGCACTGAGCTCAGCCTCCTGCTTGCCACACAGAAAGGCCCTTTTGCCAACCCCACCCAGGGTGTGGGTGCTGATGATATGGAGGAACACAGTGGGAATCGAACCCAGCACCTTCTAGCTGCAGAGTGAGCTGTGCTACCAGCTGCACCACCATGCTCCCTGGAGCTTGATTATTAAGGGCGTTATAAGTGAGGAGGAGGATCTTAAACTCTATTCTGTATTTAACAGGGAGCCAATGGAGAGAAGCCAAAACAGGACAAACGTGAGCTCTCTTTTTAATATTCATCAGAACTCTTGCAGCTGCATTTTGGATCAACTGAAGGTTTTTAATTGCATTTTGTGGACTTCCTGATAATAAGGAATTACAGTAGTCCAGCCTTGAAGTAACAAATGCATGAACTAGTATTTTCCTAAGCACCGTTGAAAAACTTCAGTCTCAGGAGTCTCATCTTTATCACACATCTTTGTGATGTGCACTTTTAGCACCTTCTATTGGTGTGATTTAACAAACATTACCATGAGATAGAATGAACTAGAGACTTGTTTAAAAAAATACTGTTAAAAATACAGTATTTGTGGTGTCACACTTTTGTAAAATGTAAATTGATAAATTACGGGGGTTAGCAGTCGTGTTAGATATTTAAGGTATTTTGCCAAAAGTAACTTAAAGTAGTGTAACTAAGTTACATTTTAGAGAAAGTAATATGTAATGCAGACATTACATTTTTGAGGCTCTAACTAGTAATATGAAATATATTACAATTTTTTTGTAAGTTGCTCAACACTGCTTGCCGCTAGTGTTACAAGAATCAAAAATAGCAATGTATGCCGATGACTCATCCATTTAATCCACAAAAAGCACGACTGAAGAACTTCAAATTGTTTTAAGGAAATAATTGAAATCACTATTTGAGTGGGTCACAAATAACAAGCTAGTTCTAAATATTCGCTGAACAAAAACTATTGTTTTTGGAACCCAACACATGCTGCGGGAGAACCGAAATTGAGTCTTGTTGTCAAAGATGTAATTGTTGAACAGATACGACAGACCAGACTTCTTGGTGTTGAAATTGATAATGAACTACTCTGGGCTAAGCATATTAGTATGGTGGCCAGAAGAATGGAGAAGGGCCTGTCAATGGTCAAGTTGTTGTCATTTTTTGTCTTCCAGTATAACTGCAGATGTTATAAAAACATTTGTATTGTCGCAGTTAAACTACTGCTTGGAAATCTGGTCATGTGCTGCTGTAACAAATCCAAAAGCTCTACAAATGGTCCAAAACAGAGCAGTTCGTTGCGCACTTAGGTGCTCAATTAGAACTAATGTAAACTGAATACATAATACACTGTCCTGGCTTAAGGTCAAAGAGAGATTTACAGGTTCTTTAATTAATTTAATCAGAAATTTGATTACAACTAACCTTCCGAATGTATTATACAAAGAGTTACATTTTAGTTCGGATAACCATCATTATGAAAGCAGACATGCCATGGAGGGCAAACTACCCAAAGTAGTTTAAACCTTTGAAAGAGTCCCTTCGGATGATGTCTATAATGTAATGTATAGAGCCATGTCTGGCTGGAACATTATGCCAAGTGACAAAGTGAAAAAATATATTTTTGCTTACTAGTTGGATTAGCTCAATTGTAATTTGACCATTATGCTACTAATGCTGTTATTAGATTAGCTTTCATGTATTCATTATATACTACGTATACCAGGTCCTTTGTAGGTGTGTGTGTGTGTGTGTGTGTTGTGCGTGTGTGCCTGTGTGTGTGACAGGATTTAATTGTTTTAATTGTATCACTTGGAGTGGGTTGTCCTTAATTTGCAGGTGATTTACTAAGATTGCGTGAGCAATTCTTAACAGGCTCAAGCAGCAGTTTTCAAATTAGGAGTTTGCGGCTGCTAATGTGAGCTCCACCACAGCTGGTGAGAGGATGAATAATGCACATGGATTCATTATGCGTCTTTGGCACAGAAATTAGCCTAAAATGCTGTGATTCTGTTTTTCGTTTGTCAATAATAAATGTAATTCATGCGGTGTACATGAGCGGCTCTCTGCTGCATGCACACATTGTGTTGCAGGGTTAGACTGATTAAAACTGCAGCATGTCTGAATTTTGTTCTTAAACCATATTTAATGCCAGTTATAATTGTGGTATTGTTTATGATAACTACATTTTATTGATTGGACTCCAGGAAGGTTAACCACAACGTGAGAAACGAATGAGAATCTACTAGGATCATGTCTGCTCGGCGCTTTTTCTCCAGGTGGAAACATGAGAGCACAATGAGTTGTGATGCATCTTTGGGAGGAAAACGGGTAAATATTTACATAACTTAATGGTCATTAGAGTGTTAATTACTCTTAGTTTATATTGTGTGTGAATTATTTTTTTTGTTCGTCAATAATAAACTCATGTTGAATGTGGTAGCGCAAAATTAAGACTGACTTTTTGTGCTACCCCACATTCCATGGTACCCTGTTTGTTGGACTGCGCATTCGCACTTTCGATTTTACATCATAGACTGCCGATACACCAAAGCTGTCATGATCCCTGCATCCGAATCCTATAGTCTGTACTACATGCTACATAGTAGCTACTACTTGCCCGTTGATGCACTACCTACTGCGTAGCAATCGACCGAATAGTAGGCAAAGCAATTTTAGGAAAACCTTGCCACTCTCCTACAAATTTGGTTGTAGTTCCACCAGAGTTCCACTGGGGGTGATCGCCATGATAAATGGGAGTCTATGGAGCAAGACGGCTACATTTGTCTCTTTCACCCCATTGCTTTCTAACACAAAATCTAACACCCAGAAATATGTACTTTTTTGCATCTACTTTCGAAAAAAAAAAATTCTAATTACTGGACAAAAAATTATATCCTGAGAGAAGTGGATTTTTTGGGACATCACATAGTTTCCCAAAAACAGGATCTGTAGGGATTTCACATGGATGTCACATGCTACTGTTCGCCATTTATCCTTTAACTTATGTGGCAGTCTTTTAATCACAGCAAGCATAATAGAAGGTGTATTTAATTCAGAGAGATCCTTAACTTATTCCATTACATTACAGCACCCACATAAGAACAAACAATATGCCTGAAGAGCCTTTTTCATCCTCTGATTTAATCAATGGCCAAGAATTAACGTTCAAATAAACTGATGCAATCACATCATTTCCAAAATGCTCATGCAACAGAGTCTTTGCCTTTACATATCCAGCACCATCAGCCATATGTTGACAGCTCTTAACAAGTGCCTTAGGCTGCCCCCTGGTGTACTGTATAAGATAATGCAGGCAGTCATCACCATCACCCGTCTTTGCTTCAATGACCTGTTCAAATGAGTGCATAAAGGCCTGAAAATTTAAAGGCTCTCCATCAAAAATCTGAATCTTTTTGGTAACAAAGAGACTTTGCTGATGAACCAACATGGAAGTTAATTCACTAGACAACATAGAACATCAATAGACAACATATTTTCATCAGCACCTGGATGAGTAATGTGGTCGAGGTAAATGTGAAACTGCTCTAATCAAAGGTTTAGACAGCCCCATATAAACAGATGCAGGCTTTTCGTTTGCTACACCCTGATGCACCGATTATACTTGTAACTCTGTATTTCCATTGAGGGCATTTACTTTTATATGTTTCTGTGGAATAAAACTTTCTACATCTGCATTAAGTTGTCCAAAAGTATTTCCTTTTTGTTCAAAATAGGACTCCATTTCGTTAGATTTATGTGAAGCAGTTCTCCACACAGTGGATCCAGTTCTTAACACATTCACTTTTGCAATAGTTGCAGCTATATCTGCTTCTAACTGGAGATTTTCTTTTTTTCTCCTCAACTGCTCCTCCTGTTCTTCAAGAGCATGTTTTTCTCTAAGCATATTTTGATGAGCAAGCAAAGCAGCCATTTCAGCTTCTACTCTGAGACATGGACACACTATCAGACGGCAACACATCATCATGAACGTTATGTTGGAGGATAATAGGCAACTGAGGTTCTTTTGCAACATGTTCCTCTTCACCGCCTAGAGGAGTTTCCTGTGACTTTTGTATGCGAGCAGTTGGCCTATTTGGATGTTTCTCAATTTCAGAAAAACATATTTCAACATCCTCCATAAATTCTTTATTGTATTTAGCAATGCTTGAAAACCATGTACTTTGCCTATCAATTTCATTAGGTGGAATTAATTTCAGCAGAGATTCATGTGACGCACTGGCATCCTTAAATAATTGTTAGCTCGTCAAACTGAGTTTTAATTTGTGAATGTTTTTTATCACTCTTCATTAACTCTTTAAGAGACGTGATCACCTTTTTCATTCTATTTACAATTCTATTTTGAATTTTGTTCGCAAGAGCCTTTTCAGAGAGAACGATCAATCATTTATCCTTTTCAGGTTTCCCAAAAATAGATGCAGCTTGTGATCTGCTCATTGTAAGCATTCAGCCAAGGAGCATGCCAAAATCCAAAGAATGAAAGCAACAGTGAAGACTTTTAGACTTTTAGTCTTCACTGAACACCAGCAGAGCCACACACACGCTAACATCAAAATCCAGCAGCAAGGGGGCGTGGTACAGTGAGACCTTTGTGTGGCAGAACTAGGGATGCTCATTTCAATTAATTTTCCCGACCAACAACTGCAGCTCGTTAACTGATTATTAACCGTTAACTGATAAGATTATAATATTGAATTGGCCTTAAATACAAATAAAATTGACACGTATCTGTGACCCTTTAAAAAATACAAACTTTTTTTTAATCAAAGGGTTTATTTTAACGTGCAATGTGCAAACAGCAGCATACGGAACAGGACTACAGAACCTGGATTCAGTTAAAATTGTCACACACTTCTCTCACTGTCAGCTTTTCTGACTGAGAGAAAAACGGAATAAAATATAATTAAAAAACAACATAGGGCTACACTAAATATCTTTTTAAACTTAAATAATTAACCAATTAGGATCACAAAAAGAAAACACTGAATCTGTTTGAATGAAGCTTTTTCCGTTAGACTAAGATTTTTCGTTAAATAAAAATAGCAGCCCTACCTCAACCCACCTTGTCTAATTTTTATTTAAAAAAAGCAACATATCAACGTGGTGTGGGGTCAGTCTGGAGCGCAGCCTGTTGACAGTTAGACCCGCGGCAGAAAATACCCTCTCCGAGGGGACAGATGTCTCGTGAATACACAGGTAACGTCTCGCTAGAGTGGCCGCTTCGGGAAGCGCCTTTCATTTGCTTTCCACAAGTCAAGAGGATTAATATCCAGAGAAGGAGGATCCTCTCTCATGTAGATGTCAACCTCTTCTGGATAATCAGTGGTTTGACGAGGGGTGCTGTAGTCACCTCCCAGGAGCATAATCATGGCATTGCTTTGGCCGCAGTCTTTATCTCCAGCTTGGGTAGCAGATACCTCTATCTCATCTCCTTCCACATTGGCCATTTCCAAAGTAGCACACATTTCAATAAGTTTTGCTTTTGCGACTTCCTTCTCCGTTTGGCCACCAGATCATCCCTGTCAATCTGTGAAGAACATATAGCCTCCTTAGTGCAAACAACGACAATGGTAAATAATAATATAATAATAATAATAATAACTACCTCCATGCGGCCACTTAAGGACTGAGCAACCTTTGCTTTGAACTCCGTCACTCTGTGGCCGTCATCCTCGGCTCTAATCAGGTGTGTGTTCATCAGGCTAAAGGTGATGGGGTAAATGTTGGAAATTCAAATGTTTTTTTCCGATGACATTATGGTGGTTGCACATTTTAAAGTTTCCAACACAGGTGCAATCTCCTCCATTATTTGCCAGTGTTCGTCTCTGTAACAGCTGTAACAGCCCACCTTTGTTCGAGAAGTCTTCCGAACATGTCACACACGGAGTTCCATCTTGTTTTAGAAGACTGAATGAGCTGGTGTTTTGGAAGTTTCATTTGTGATTGTTTATCTTTCAGTGCCTTGCATGCAGAGGTGCTGTGGTTAAAATGCCTAACCAGGTGCCCCGCTGCAACGATGACGCACGAACACAACAAATCCATAATTTACACCGAGCTGTAGTGTATGCGCAAAACAGGGAACAGAGTCCCAAACAGAGTTTGCAGCCACAATGTTGCGTGCATTGTCATGAACACATGCAGACAATTTCCCATTAAGTCCCCATGTCTCCATTGCATCGATTAGTTTAGCTGTGAGGTTCTCAGCTGTGTGTCTGCTTGGCATACTCTGTGTTAGAAGGACAGCTGAATTAACTTGCCAGTCCTCGTTGATGTAGTGGCACATTATTGTTATATAGCTCTCCGTTGTGAGTGCCGTCCAGCAGTCAGTAGTAAGGGCCACAAACTTTGTCTTTTCGAGTTGTGATTTAAGCGATTTTTTTCGCTCCTCAAAACGGGCCTCAATTCTACGGGTAATAGTGCATCTTGATGGGATTTCGTAATTGGGCTCAACATAGCCCAGTAGCTCTTGAAAACCTACACCAGAGACGACACTTATGGGCAAAGTGTCTTTTACTACAATTTAACAGATTCTCTGCGTTATCTCCTCAGATCGCCGTGCATCGCATCTTCTCCCTAATAACATGGAGGGCAAAGTTTGTTGCGTTTCATCACTCAATGCTTGTGGGTGTTTGCTTCATAAATGGTACTGAATCGTACTTGTACTACTGCTGTATTTTAATACGGCGGCGCATAATTTACAGGTAACTTCATCCCCCTTTCTGTTAAAATGATCCCACACAGTGCTTCTTTTCACTGCTTCATTTTGCTCGCCTTGCTCGGGAAAAAAATGTCTGCTGGCACATGTTATGTGTGGTTGCGCGTGCTGACGTGCTCCGTGAGTTAATAAATATAAGCCTTAGTTGGATATTTTATTTTTAAACCAAGCAGCAAACAAACAATAGCTTAAAATGTTTTTAAACCATTTAACTGATAGTGTTAGTCGGTCAAAATGTTTACTTTCAGTTAACGGTTAAACGGTCAATATGAGCATCCCTAGGCAGAACCAAACTGCGCTCTAAATAAGCAATACGCAGCACAAAACAGATTACATACCACAGTCGTCTTCTCCTATTCTGTCAGGCCAGCTGTTTTTGTGGGTGTAGTGGTGGCGTGCAGGCTCAATGTTCAAGCTATGCACTTACTGCGGGAGCTTCCGCATAGCCGTCATTTTTGTTGACAAGTGTTTGCAACCGTCCTACCTCTGAGTCACCGAGCAGCTGAATTAGGGGAGTATGCCGACGCACCCGCTGAATGCACCCAAGTCCAACTTTCCGTTTAGGGTCCTTATTAGTTATCAAAATCTTTCTTTAAAATCCATTTCACACCACAACAAAGGATGAGGAGATCCACCAGTTAGAACAAAACATAAGGGAAAAAAAGGGAGTTCAAGCGGTCAGCAAAAGTTGACCTCCCTTATCGCCTGCTGACTCAATACCTTCCCTGCAGGTGAGCACAGCTGATATAGCAATCACTATTACTAACACCACGTGACCGGAAGGCTACGCCTATCCACCACAGTGACACAAAAACCCCAAAACATAGTCTGACTGGCATGGAACAACAGATGAACATTTTTTTTTTTTTTTGTTTCAGCCTACTCATGGGGCTTGTCATCCTTTCGCATTGATCTGTAACAGACCGCCCTGACGCTCACCCTGCCTGATGAGTCTGTGGAGAATTGAGATTGTAAGACAAGTGAAACTGTACAGCTTGAGGTTACTTTGTAAGATAAACTGACTGCAGAAAGACGATTAAAAAAAGTTTTGGGAAGTCGGTAGGAGCTAAAGCTAGTTAGCCTGAAAGTGACAGGTAGGTCTTTTGTTTTACTAGCCTTCATAGTTGTGGATGTAATTGGAAAGATGAAATTTGAAGCCCTTCTTCTTGCAACGGGGAGCTGATGATAAAGCCTGAATCAAGCGATGGACGTCGTTAATCAACACTTTAGGGAGGTCTTGAAGACAGCGGGTGTATAACAGCGCCATTTTTTTCAGCCGGTGTTCTGACTTTCTTTGCTACCCCACATTCCATGCTACCCTATCGCACTGCGCATGCGCACCTTTGATTTTACGCCACAGACTGCTGACTAAACTAAACTGTCATCAGATCATCCTACCTGCATTTCGTCTTTTTTATTTCGTGGGGGATTAAGGTAAGTTTTTTTCAAATTATTTTATAACTGGACTTCTTTAAGATATATTGCTACTAGTTTACACGTCAACCCTGTAGGTATGTAGATTGCTTTAGTTTCACGTCTATGATAGTGTTAAATTACATGTAAGTAACTAAACTCGCCCCATTGTTTAGAGTCGACCGCGTGAATTGCAACAATTACGCTCTATTTTTGGGGGTATTTGTGCCTACCCTAATACTGCTATTCAATATTTTGGAGTGAAAATACCTTTTCTTCGACCATCCTAAATACATGCTATCAGGAACCCGTTCAAAAGAGATAAGCTGGCTTTTGTGTGGCGTAACGTGGCGTCACCAGGAGCGTTCATTATTAATTAGAAGCACATTTTCTTTTAAGCTTCGGAAACGAAGTGAAAAAAGTTTTTAAGCTCTCCTGAGTACATCACATTTTAATGGCTTGGTATGGTAAATATTTATTAACTGTTTATAATAACATTTCCAGAGTTTATCTGCCATCTAAAGATAAATACCAGATAAATAATATCATGGTTTATTCTGTTAGTAAGTAACTAGCTTTACATTGAGTTGACATCTGTTGTCAATTCATTATCAGTGCAAGTGAATTGTTGGCACACAGTCATGAAGTTCTGGGTTTCAAGTGGTGGGTAGAAGCAGTTATGATGTAATGCAAGCTGTTTAGCACCTCTAAATAACTAATCTAATGGTTTCCTAAGATTTTTTAATTATTATTTCTTCTCTTAATCTTTATAGTGAGGAACCTGGGGTTTTTCAAGTTCTCCCACTCAGAAATTATGGAGGGGTGTAAAATATGTTGGAGCTTCTCCACTGTGAAAGAGCATTTTTTTAAATTCAGAAAATCATGTTGCATGACTTAAATAATCTGTGTTATATTGCTGCACAAAAGTAAAAGCTTAGCTGAGAGAGATAGACGCTGTGCTATTATTGCCCACACACATCGAGATTGCTAATTTATAAATGCATGTTTTATTTTTGAGCCCTCCTGGAGCCTCTGGAACAATGAGATTAATTTCATAAGCTCTAATATCAGTTCATCATCATAAAAAATAGACAATTTAATTCATGTGGAGTGTTTTGGAAATGTTCTATTTTGCATGTATTCAAACTCATGTGGTCTTTTTTTTTTACAGAATCCTGTGTCCCTGGTCTCAGGAGAGTTGTCCAGTAAGCTGTTTTCAGGACAGTAACAGAGATGTGAGAAAAGTGAACCGACCAAGAAGCGGTTTTTTCATCTCATTTTAAACTGTGAACAATAGGTTCGCCCCGCTGAGCAGGAGAAGCAGATTCTTGTAATTGGCAGCTCCATAGTTAGGAACGTGGCTCCAGAGACACGAAAGACCACTGTCAAATGCCTTCCAGGTGCCAGAGCTGCGGACATTAGGTCCCATCTGAAGCTTTTGGCCAAGGACAAAGGGCAATCACAGGATCGTTATATGCTGGTGGCAATGACACCAAGTTACGGCAATCGGAGGTCACTAAAATTAGCGTAGCTTCGGTGTGTAGGGCTGCCAAAAAGATGTCTGACTGTATTTTTTTTCTGGTCCCCTGCCTGATCGTACTAGCGATGACATGTACAGCCGTATGGTAAATGGTAAATGGACTGAACTTATATGCTGTCGTTTCACCTTTGGTTGTCAAGGTGTTGTCCAGAAAACGATGTGGGCTACATTGATAACTGGGGTACCTTCTGGGGAAAACCTGGACTGTTACGTAGAGATGGCATCCATCCCACCGCGGACGGCGCTGCCCTTCTTTCCAGGAACATTGATAGGGTTATCTCTAGTTCCCAAATGCCGTGACCACCCAGAGTCCAGCTCAGGGAATAGGGACTGCCACCCACGCACTACTGTATAAGTTTCCCGTCCACTACCCAAAATTAATGAATTAAAAGTTAATGCTACTAGAGCAAAGTATAAAAATATAAAGATAAATACAACTCCGACTGAACAGAAAAATAAATCAATTAAATGTGGTTTACTAAACATAAGTTCTCTCTCCTCAAAAACACTCCTGGTAAATGACTTAATTTTTGATAATAGTTGCAGGAAGAGGAACATGTCAAAATAAATGAGTCAACTCCCCCTAGCTACTTAAACTCTAATGTCCCTCGAAGTACTGGTCGAGGAGGTGGAGTAGCCACCATCTTTCATTCAGATTTACTAATTAATCCCCAAAAAAATAATAGTTACAGCTCCATTGAACATTTAATCTTTAGCCTTCCTCCTACACATAAAGCAGTAAAGCTTTTGTTTGTGGTCTTGTATCGTCCACCAGGCCCTTCTTCTCAATTTTTAGATCAGATCTCAGATTTTCTATCTGACTTAGTTTTAAACATTGATAAAGTTATTATAGTTGGAGACTTCAATATTCATGTTGATAGTGAAAGTGATAGTCTAAATACAGCTTTTAACATTATCTTAGACTCAATAGGCTTTACGCAAAATGTGCAGGGACCAACCCACTCTTGTCACCACACTTTAGATCTTGTGTTGACTTATGGCATTGACTGTAAAGAAATAAGTCTTTCCACATAACCCTATCCTGTCTGATCATTTTCTGATCACTTTTAAATTCACTCTAACTGACCATTTCAAACCTGAAAGAAAACTTCATTATACTAGAACGTAATCAGACAACGCTTTAGCAGGTTTTAAAGAAGCTCTTCCAACTTTAAGTTCCTCAGTATATAAAAATACAATAGAAAATAGTGATTTAACTCCTGACCCCTCACAACTTGACATTTTAGTTCATAGCGTTCATTCCTCCCTGCGTCTGACAATAGACAGAGGTGCCCCCTTGAAAAGGAAGGTGGCTAGCCATAGAAGATTAGCTCCCTTGTATAATTTAGAACTACGTACCCTAAAGCAGACTGTTCGCAAAATATATTTTACAGGATTCTTATTTAGTGTGGAAAAATAGTCTATTGCTATATAAAAGGAACCTTCGGACAGCCAGAACAGCATATTTTTCATCTTTAATCGAGGAGAATAAAAATAATCCTAGGTTTCTTTTTAATACAGTTGCCAAACTCACACAGGATCAAAACTCTGTCGAGCCAACCATTCCCCCAGATCCTAGCAGTGACGACTTCATGACATATAAATAAAATAGACTCTATAAAAAATAAGATAAATGGGGACCTTCCCAATATGCTTTTCATCCTTAATTAATGAGGCAGCATCAAAAATGGTTTAGCTTCTTTTGCTTGAACTGCTTTAACGCAGCTGAACTTTCATATCTACTAAAATTATTAGCTTCATCAAAACCTTCAACTTGCATGTTAGACCCAGTCCCTACTAAACTTTTAAAAGAGGTTTCCCTTTGATTGCTGCTCCAATTTTAGATATAATGAATCTATCCTTAGTAAATGGATATGTACCACAGGAGTTTAAGATTGCTGTAATTAAACCTCTACTTAAGAAACCATCTCTTGATCAAAACGACTTAATTAACTATAGACCAATATCTAATCTTCCCTTCTTATCTAAAATTCTTGAGAAAATAGTTGCACACCAGATATGTGAGCATTTAAACAATAATGAGCTGTTTGAGAAGTTTCAGTCAGGCTTTAGAGCTCATCACAGCACTGAAACAGCTCTGGTGAAGGTTACTAATGATATTCTCATAGCCTCAGACAATGGACTGGTGACCATTCTGGTCCTGTTAGATCTCAGTGCTGCCTTTGACACTATTGCTCACAATATTCTCATAGAAAGGCTTCAAAGTGTCTGTATAATAGGAACAGCTGGTTTAAATCTTATTTGTCCAACAGATTTCCGTTTGTTCAGCTGAACAATAGATCTTCCTCAGCCTCAATGGTTGCGGAGTACCACAGGGTCCGGTGCTTGGGCCGATCCTTTTTACAATATATATGCTTCCTATTTGTATAATCATTAGGCAGCATGGGGTAAATTTCCATAGTTACGCAGATGATACACAGCTATATCTATCCATAAGTCCTGATGAATCCAATCAGTTAGGTAGACTACAGGCATGTCTGGAAGACATAAAAACTTGGATGACTAAACTTCTTGCTTCTGAATTCTGATAAAACAGAAGTTGTCGTCTTTGGACCAGAAGCTCTGAAAAAGAAACTACTTAGTCAACCCCTTCACCTGGACGGCATTAAATTAGCCTCCAGCAAATAACCTTACCTGTTATTTTTGACCAAGATATGTCATTTAGATCTCACATTAAATAAGTGTCTAGGATTTCTTTTTTTTACCTTAGGAATATTGCAAAAATTAGAACCATCCTGTCCAGAAGTGATGCTGAAAAACTAGTCCATAACTTTGTTACTTCAAGGCTGGATTACGGTAACTCTTTATTATCAGGTAGTCCGCAGAATACAATTAAGTCTTCAGTTAGTACAAAATGCTGCTGCAAGGGTTCTAATGAATTAAAGAGGAGATCACATTTCCCCTGTTTTAGCTTCTCTTCACTGGCTCCCAGTAAAATCTAGAATAGAATTCAAAATCCTCCTTCTGACATATAAAGCTCTTAATAATCAAGCTCCATCATACATAAGAGACCTGATTGTTCCATATGTTCCTAATAGAGCCCTTCGCTCTCAGACTGCAGGTTTACTAGTAGTTCCTAGGATTTCTACAAGTAGAATGGGTGGCAGATCTTTCAGTTATCAGGGTCCCTCCTATGTAACCAGCTCCCAGGGTTGGTTCGTGAAGCAGACAATTTGTATATCTTTAAAACTAGGCTTAAAACTTTCCTCTTTGACAGAGCTTACAGTTAGAGATATGTTAATAGGCAGTTAGAGACAGGTTAGACAGGTAGCTAGGAAGAGATAGGTTAATGTTAGTAGCCATGTAGAGTGTCAAAAGGTAGGAAGGGATATGAAGAGGTAGAGTAGCTACGTAGAGATAGGTTAATGTAAGCCAGGTAGAAACTGTTAGTAGCTAGGTCTCCTAGTAGCTAGGAGACAGGTTAATGTTAGTAGCTATGCTGTTTTAGGCTAGGCTGTTGGAGGACATTATTAGGGTCTGCTCTTACTTTCTCTCTTACTTCTCCCCAACTGCATGATGTGCTTTCAGTTCAAGCGCTAACCTGCTCTCTCTTAGTCTCTTCTTATAGGTGCTCCTGCTTGACGACCCTGACTAAGATGGCATTGCAGTGACGGAAAGTTCTCCACATCCTGCAACAAACTTCTGCATCAGTTCTGTTGCTCTTTCTGTGTCTCTGTTCTGTGTCTCTGTTCTGTATTCTCCAAACCACAGATGGTCTCGGCAGATGACCGCTTGTGCTGAGCCTGGTTCTGCCGGAGGTTTCTTCCTGTTAAAAGGGAGTTTTTCCTTTCCACTGTCGCTTCGTGCTTGCTCAGTGGATTGCTGAGAATTACACGACGCAATCTTCTGTGGTTGTCTAATTTCTACATTAAACATTGTATTGTAATAACTCTTCTTGTAAAGTGCCTTGAGATGACATCTGTTGTGAAACGGCGCTATATAAATAAACTGAATTGAATTGAATATTGTCTTGTGTTTTATATCATGATATTCATAGATTTTTTTTTAGCATGCTGACAGCTACAGAATATTGCTCAGGGTGAAATAAATGATGAGCTGACCTGTCAGTCATTAAAACCTTAAAGATGGAAGCAGCTTGAGCTCTTCCAAAGCATCACCTTAATATAAAAATAAAAATAATCACTGATGTTCAGCACACTATTTGCCCACAGAGTTGAGCAAAAAATTATCAAAATTTGTAGTAGGAAGTGTTTCCGTTGAAGTGTTTGTCTTCGTAACAATATTACATTTTAATCACCATCATAATGTTACAGATTATCTGAGATCCGTGATGTTAAAGTGCCACTTGGTACTCAAGTCCGTGGGCAACGAGGCAGAGACAACAGTTCAGTATAAAAAAGTAAATTTTATTTAAACACAAGTTAAAAATGGCTCTGATAAAAATATAAAATCAGGACTGAGACCTTACTGGTATGGGGGTGTCCAAAAAAGGTAGAGAACTGGAATCCAAGAACACCACAGGTGAAGGGGCTGGAGTAACTGTGTGTCCAGACCAAACGCGATAGGAGCGACTAGAGCTTCAGGTTTAAATGTAAAATCAATGGAGGAGGGCGATGAAGCGTGACTTGGTGTCCCGCGACACTTCTGAAGCAGATTTGCGTCGCGAAAAAGCTTTTCTGCCTGATTTGCGCGAACAATTCGCGCTACAGATTCGATAGAAAATTCGCGCTGCGTTTTCTGTGGTTCATTTTGTGCATTCGCGCTCAAGGCGTCTATCGCTTGAGTTGGAAAATTTTGAAATCCAGCGTCAAATCGCGCCGCGACATCCAATCAAGGGACAGAGTTTCAGTGATTCTGTGACTGTCATGGAGTCAACGCCTCAGCAGGACATGGAGGAAATACTGATAAACACCGTGGCTCATCACCCTGAGCTACATGACACAAGCAGTTTTCAATACAGAGACAAAAAAAAACTATTTAGACGGGAATGCACCTCTCGGCCTAGAACTGAGCCTTGAAACAGCCTCCGCACCTGGTTTCCTGGTAGCACCACGTATCCGTAGCTCACCAAACCCCCAGTGCAGCGGTCCCAGCTCTACCGGAGGCCAGGCTGAACACGTAATCCACCCTGTCCTCCATCAGCTCGGTCCATAATCCACCGCCAAATGCACTGTAGCCTCAGCTCTGCTGAAGGCCAGTTCGCGCGTGAAAATACAATATTTGAAGCGCGACCAGTTGTACACGCTTCAAGGTGCGAATGTTCAAGCATCCAGCTGGGGGCATGTGGCGCGTTTTGACACTTTTGGTGTGGACACACAGTAAAGCAGAGCGCAGCAACCTTGTGGTTAACACAAACAAACCCATGAGCAGTACTGGATGGGCAAAGCATTTCGAATGAATTTGCAGCCACTGCTGCAGGCCTACCTGCCACCAAGCTGAAGAGGGAGAAAGGAATCCCAGAGGGTGATTCAGTTCAACCAGCAAATGAGGGAATATTTGCTTCAATCACTTTTCTATGGCGGTTTCCCTACAGTCATTGGCTGAGAGTGTGCAAGTACTGAGTGCAGAAACTCAACTCAGCTGTGTCCTGTTACACCTGCTTGGGAAGTAGCACTGCGGACAAAGACCGCAGATGTCTGGACAAACTGATCAAAAAGGCTGTGCTGGCTCAGGACCTGGACCCTGCAAGAACTGTGGTGGAGAGGCAGATGAGGAAATTGCAGGCCATTCTGTGTAAAACTAAACACCCCCTCCATGATGTCCTAACCAGCCAGAGAAGCAGCTGCAGTAAACAATCTTGTAGATGAAGAGATCCATGTTTATTGCGTGTGTGCGAGTACTGGATGGAGTGAATTTTCTCCATCTGTGCTAACCATGTATATTTAACATGGTAGGATATTCTGATCACGGTTTTTAGTCCAGTTATATGTGCTACCCACTTATATTTAAAGGTAGGATATTTTGATCACGGTTTTTAGTTCATTTATGTGCTTCCCACATTTATATAAAAGGTAGGCTATTCTGAACATGGTTTTTAGTTCATTTATATCAGTGCATCCGGAGAGTATTCACAGTGCTTAACTTTTTCCACTTTTTTTAATGTTACAGCCTCATTCCCCATAAAATACTAAACACAACAGCCCATAATGATAATGTGAAAAAGTGGCTTTGAAATTGTAGCAAATTAATTAAAAATCATGAGAAGTCACATGTACATAAGTATTCACAGCATTTGACGTGAAGCTCAGAATTGAGCTGAGGTGCATTCTGTTTCCACTGATCATCCTTGAGGTGTTTCAGCAGATTAATTGGAGTCCACCTGTGGTAAATTAAGTTGATTGGACATGATTTTGAAAAGGCACACACCTGTCTATATAAAGCCCCTGGGTTGACAGTGCACAATCAAAGCACAAACCAAGCAGTGGCCTCCATCATCCGTAAATGGAAGAAGTTTGGAAGCACCAAGACTCTTCCTAGAGCTGGCCGGCCTTCTACGCTGAGTGAACAGGGAAGAAGGACCTTGGTCAGGGAGGTGACCAATAACCCGATGGTCACTTTGTCAGAGCTCCAGCATTCCTCTGTGGAGAAAGGAGAACCTTCCAGAAGGACAACCATCTCTGCAGCAATCCACCAATCAGGCCTGTATGGTAGAGTGGCCAGATGGAAGCCACTCCTTAGTAAAAGCCACATGGCAGCCCGCCTGGAGTTTGCTAAAAGGCACCTTAGGGACTCTCAGACCATGAAAAACAAAATCCTGTGGTCTGATGAGACAAAATTTGAACTCTTTGGAGTGAATGCTAGGTGTAACGTTGGGAGAAAATCAGGCACCGCTCATCACCAGGCCAATACCATCCCTACAGTGAAGCACAGTGGTGGCAGCATTATGCTGTGGGGATGTTTTTAAGCGGCAGGAACTGGAAGACTAGTCAGGATCGAGGGAAAGATGAATGCAGAAATGTACAGAGACATCCTGGATGAAAACCTGCTCCAAAGTGCTCAGACTGGGGCGACGGTTCACCTTTCAGCAATGACCCTAAGCTCACAGCGTAAATAACGAAGGAGTGGCAACAGAACAACTTGGTGAATGTCCTTGACTGGCCTAGACAGAGCCCAGACTTAAACCCAATTGAACATCTCTGGAGAGGTCTGAAAATGGCTGTGCACCGACGCTTTCCATCTAACCTGATGGAGCTCGAGAGATACTGCAAAGACGAATGGCCAAAACTACCCAAAGATGGGTGTGCCAAGCTTGTGGCATCATATTCAAAACAACTTGAGGCTCTATTTGCTGCCAAGGTGCATCAAAGAAAGTACTGAGCAAAGGCTGTGAATACTTATGTACATGTGATTTCTCAGTTGTTGTTTTTTTAAATAAATTTGCAACAATCCAAAGATTCTTTTTTACATTATCATTATGGGGCGTTGTGTGTTGAATTTTAAGGAAAATAAATGAATTTAATCCACTTTGGTATAAGGCTTTAACATTAAAATTTTTTGAAAAAGTTAAGCGCTGTGAATACTTTCCGGATGCACTGTATGTGCTACCTTGTTATATTTAAAAGGTAGGATATTTTGATCATTGTTTTTAGTCCAGTTATATGTGCTATCCACGTTTATATAAAAGGTAGGATATTTTGATCATGGTTTTTAGTCCAGTATATGTGCTACCCATGTTTATATAAAAAGGTAGGATATTCTGATCACGGTTTTTAGTCCAGTTACACTCAACAAAAAAATAAACGCAACACCTTTGTTTCTGCTCCCATTTTTCATGAGATTGACTTAAAGATCTAAAATTCATTCCAGGTACACAATATTACCATTTCTCTCTGTTCACAAATCAGTCTAAATGTGTGATAGTGAACACTTCTGCTTTGCTGAGATAATCCATCCCACCTCACAGGTGTGCCACATCAAGATGCTGATCTGACATCATGATTAGTGCACAGGTGTACCTTATACTGCCAACAATAAATAAAAGGCTAAATAAAAGGCTAAAATAAAGTAGAAGAAACTGAATTAAACATATTACATTGAAAAGAAAGTAAACATAAAGAATAATTAAATGGTTTTTGAAGCAGGCGATGAGACGTAGTGTGTCGAGAATTCCGACTCATTTTGAAGATTAGATCAATATGAAAACAATACCGTTTCAGCTCCTATAGGAGTTCAGTCACAATTGAAGAGTTGGTCGTTAGGGATGTATCATTTACAAGCAACCTATCGGTAAGGTGAGCGAGCAAAGAAAAACAGTGCACACATTCAAGTCAGATGAATATATCTAAATTTTATTTTAAATTAAATAGTTTATTATATCTGCTTCCTCTTTTTCATAGTATGACAAACTTTGAGTTGAAAAGGTGAGGCTATAACAAATAAAATCGTCCCTAAAAATATATTTTTAAATAGATAAAGAAGTGATCGCAGACCACACTTTATCTGTTATGGAGATATTTTTCTGAAATTATACTGTTCGGTTTCTTTTGTGTCTGTTTATGGAAGCCGGCCCCATATTCAGACCGAATAGGATTCCAGATCGTGGACAATTAAGTCTGGGAACCTCTAAATAAAATAGTATTGTAATAATCTAAGAATTTCATCTTAAATTTTTGATGTGGACAAATGGCAGAACAGAAAGGTAGCAGAATAAAAGCAGAGAACCGAGGTGATATGAAGTTGTATTGAAATGAAAATGGGAAATTTGAGCAGGAATAAAATGATGACAAATGGGTCATTTGATGATGAAATTAGGACAGTCTGGTCACAAAAGTAAAATATCTAGTTGACAAATTGGATGCTGAGTGTGAATGGTTGATGAGCTGCTTAAGGAATAAAATTAAAAGATGCATTGATAAAATAGTAAATTGGATATATTGAAAAGCAGAAAAGTAGATTTTTTACAAATAATGTTTAAATTCTTGCAAAGAAAATTGAAACAATATGATGAATATTGGTATGTCCATTTTCATAATGAGTTAGTTTAGACATGAGATAGAAAAATGTACAAAATTGATAAACTATTGAATAGTAGAATACTTAATGATAAAGGATTGAGATTAATGACTAGTAGCTATTATGGACATCTTAATTGCTGTAGTTCTTGAAGAATTAGAAATTCATTGGAAAAAAGTAAAAATTTCGCAGAGAAGTATATAACCTTGTTTAGTAGTATGAACGGTTAGGAAGTGGCAGGGTTTTTCAATTTACAGAATTAATTGTAGCAACACAATTTATACATGTTTTTCTTATTTACATGATTAAAATAAGTACAATTTAAGTAATAATCAACAATACTGAAAAATAATCATTTTGGCTGTTTCTTCTAGCCTGTAGACTTTAGAAATGCTGATTTGGAAATATTGCTTCTTCTTTATACAAAGATAAAAAAGGCTTTAATATTGCAATTAGCTTTTACTGGTTACATGACTAAACACATTGTTGAATAATATAAAAAAACAATAATTATGATAGTGGTAATTTCTAAACAGCAAGGAGATATTATGAATGTGATTAAACTATTCTGAGTTTTAAAACTTTTTTATAAGACAAATGTCATTTTTAAATCATCTATTTTTATTTACATAACATATAAACATTGAGTAAGTGCAATGACGAGAAGCAAGTTGTTGCTGAATTTGAAAATGTTCTAATGACTAAAAGAAAATTGACTATATTATGTGGTAAATTTGTTTAAGAACATCAATAAATATCAGCTTAATTCTAAATGTTAGTTTAATTTTATAAGAAAGAAGTGAGTTCTAATTAATTTATTCTGATTGTGTGGAAACAATCTATGCAATTGAAGCAAGTAAATTGAAATAACTTGTTTTGAGTTTTGTGTAGAGATAAATGCAAGTTTTCAAAATCTGTGAAGATTTCTGTGTTGTCGAAAAATAGGAATTGGGTTTAGGTTTAAAATTTTAAAATTAATCTGTCAGAGAGGGAATTTTCGCCTCCTGAATTTAGAGAAAAAGGTTCTAGAACAGTTATAATAGAATAGAATAGAACAATGGAATACTATACAATTTAATTAGTGAAGCTTTGTTGCTGACAATTGATTTAGATTTTTATTATATTTTTTATTTTTCTTTCTCTCAAGTTGTATGTATATTTACTTTGAATTGGATCCTGACTAGAAATGCAAAACTGCAGTCTATTTAGTAATGATAAATTTGGGGGAAGTTGATAGAGAAACTGAGGTAAAGCAAAAATGATTCAGTGGTCATTTATTTTACATTTTTAGAAGCTTCAATTCAATTTGGTGTTTATAATTTGAGAAATGAAAAGAATCCTGAGAAGATAATTGGGATGGATTGTTAAATGCAGATTCTTTTGTTTAGAGAAGTCTTATCTTTTGAAGCTCGTTAATGAAATAATTTTGTATTTTTTTTTCTATGGTTAAGAGGAATTGGAGTATTATGCATGTTACAAATATTTATAAAAAAGGTAAACTGTCATGTAGAACCAGGAACTAGAGTTTTAGTTACACAAATCAGTTTGACTCATTTTAAAGAATCTGAGATGTTTTTGAAATATGAATTGTTTTCATTATTTACAGTCAGGATATTTGGGCTAGTTAACACATTTGGGCTTGTTTAAATAGGAAACATATGAAACAAAAGTCACTTTCAAATATAGATTAGACTTTTAGAACAGACAACTACTTTAGGTTTGGTAATTTCTAACAATAAGCAACCACCTGGTTACTTTGACATCAATTTCAGCAAATGAGACATGCTTTTCCTACACTATGGTCTTAAAGTCCCACAGAAATCTGTATGGGAAGCTGTTTTGTCATCGACTTATATCTTGGATTTTCTCTCTATAAATATGGAAAGAATTGGAAGAATAGCAAACTGAAGACTATTTTTTGTAAGACTATGTTATGTTTATCAGACAAAACTGTTCTCAAAATTTGTTTTAAACGTTTGATGTTTTTTAACATTGATATTTTCTGTCTGAGCCAGTTTGATAGCGGTCCAGTGTACTGATGTGACAAATTATGCTATATTACGTTAAATACTACGATAAAGTTTGAAAAGAGGGGGAGTTGGAAACTGGATCTTTGCTGGTCATTGCTCAGGTGGGAGGAGCATCGCAGGTAACCCTTTACGAGACCAACAGCAGTTAAAATAGTAGAGAAGCCTAGTTGGACATATTTATCTTGTTGTAAGAAGCATAATTATAGAAGCAGAAATTAATAATTGATTAAAGAGAGAGTCTGGGAAAAGTGGTGTGAAGTCTGAATTTCAAAGGGGTTTAGTTCAATATGAGCTATTCGTCTCAACCTCAGCGAAGCGAAACCAGGAGAGCCACTTTTCCATAGAGACTGTTTTCAAGAGGGACAGAAAAAATAGGATATAACCTTTCCAGATGGTTATTAATTTTATTTTTGTACCTGCAATTATTTAGTGGTGCTTTAGAACAGCAATATCTAATATAGAACAATCTGGCCTTTTTTCTTGATTTACCTCGTGAACAGGCCACAAAACTTTGAAGAAAAAAAGAATCAATGTATGGTATCGATACAGTTCATATCTAAGGAATAGACATTGTTATTAATTGTCATGTTTGCTCTCAGACACCAAATTTTGTAGGTCATCGAGATAGAGCATACTGATCTTACTGATTAATTTTAAGATATTTTACTCACCTCAAGGATTTGGGAGATCTTTGAGCCTGCAATTTATTGCTCAGGCAGGAAGTTATATAGGCGAGGAAAAGATTTGCAGTTACACCCAAAGTAAGGATAAGACTGACAGGGAGACTGAAGTAGCTTAGGTTTAACCTGGGTATTTCAGCAATTAGTATTACATTTGAGATCAGACCAGAGATCTATTTGTTGAAAATGTGTTGAAAAAATATGATCATAATGTTTTGCCAAATCCGGGACATAGGAAAAATATCACAATGATTTTGTATACATATCTATAAGCCATGTAGTTATTTGTCATTTGTTCTGACTCACTCCCAAGCCACAGGACGTGTGCTCCATTTTGAGACTGTGGACGTAAGAGGAACTTGCCCTAAGGACGATCATCTGCTTCTCTGTGGATATCTTTACATATCTGCCTTTGAACTGGACAGGCAGGAGGATTTGTTGGACCTAAAGAGCATTCTTTTCTTTGTCCGCAGTAGAGAATCAAGCACCGGAGGAGGAGGAAGCGCACTGCCGCTGCTCCAAATGACCCTATCTGGATATCTTTACGTTCCACCAGAGCACAAGCTATGGAGTGATGGACAGAAAAGTGGGTCTATCTGTTTTCCCATGGGCTGGGCTTAGTAAGATTATGTAGAGATTGGAAACTCTAAATTATAGGTTTAATAGTTTGTCAATTTATTCCTGGCAAGACAGCTGACATGTAAAAACTTAGGTTTACTGCTTTGCAAGATAGATTAGTTTTACGCACATCGTGAAACATTTTATTTCTGAATATATAGCAAATGTTATAGGCCTTACAGACTGTTCAGAGGGCTGGAAAAAAACAAAAAAAATAATTCTGTTGAGAATCCTGGCATCAAATAGCATGATAGTATTAATTTTTGTGTTACTAAAATGTGTTTTGCTCTGTGTTGTAAACAGGAGCTTGGCTAACTTGGGATTTCTTTTTATGTTTTCTGGTGCCAAATTTAACATTTTGGCAAAGGGGGAAGACCTGAGTTCATACTAGAACTAAAATGATGATTAGAGATATTATTACTAATATCAGTAATTGTGTTGAAGGTAAAGAATGGGGAATAGATGAGATTTTTGTTTTGTTTGTTTGCAATTATTATAACTTATTTTTTCTGATTTAACAGGATGGTGTGTTTTACTGAAGTAAATTAGAACCTTCTGGTTTGCTTAGAGGATAATACCTACACAGAATTGTTTTTGGCTTTTGCTGATCTTACGGTTTTGTTTCCAGATGTTTTAAGAATTGGATAATCATTAACCCTATAACTTACCTAACTAGATGAGAAGTCATACATGTATGTTTGTAGATTGTTTAAAGAAAGTTCTTTTAGCTCATTCGGAGACACCCGGACACTTTGTAGATTACTCTTCTTCATTCTTTGTGGAGAATGAAATGCCTTTCTGACACATTGTAAACAACAAAGTGAGCTTTCTCTACTTGCTTCACCGAGTAAGCACAGTGGACCCGTTTACGGTGGTTCTGGCCTATGAAATATCAAATTGCTCGGCTCCAGGCTGTTTGGGTCAAAACCTGTGTCAACAGGTTAAACACTGCATATAACGAATGCTCTTTGCCATGAATTCTTGCTGACCACTGGTGAAGTGGTTGAAGATTTAAAGTGATTATTTGATGAGCTCACTGGACCAAAAACAAACAGGATTCAACAAATAAGGAACAAAAAAACTCAGTTTATATTTACGGGCAGAATAATCTCTTTTGACTGAGACGGACAGCAGGTCAGTCTACACCTGGGTTCTGAAGATTTCACCTGGACGCAAAAGGATGACTACAGACAATGAAAATGTATCAATGATTGTGAAAAAAAAAGTGACAAAACCATTGTGAAATATGTGTTGTTTTTTTACCTTGATTCGGCTAAATGGTTATGTGATGGATCTGTTAAAAGTAATTGATTACTGTTAATCATTTCTTATTGCCATTTATATCTATCCATGTAAACTGATTATTAATATATAAGATGATCTCATATTTTTATGAGATCATGATAGGGATATGAAGTATATTAAATGTCTCTTAATGTTTGATTAAGGTGTTTTAGTTACAATATTTTGTAATGAAACTTTCAAAATTGTTTTAGAGGTGTTTTCCAGAGTCAGCTTTTGTTTGGGTCACAGAAAAACAGGACATTGAGCAGGAAAGCAGAGGCAGAAAGCATCAGCATTGAATAAAGATTAAACTTCTTCAAAACAGACAGAATTACAAGCCTTTACAGAACAGTGTGCTAGTGTATACTTAACATGTAAGATTGTATTTAATTACAAATTAAATGACAAAAATAATCAAGTGAGCTAGTCTGAGGCAGAAAACTCCAGGCCTGAAAATGAGTGCTACTCCAGGCCCCGAGATGTGCAAAGACAAAAGAAACTCAAAGCCATCTCATTTTACTTGTATGCACTATTTTGTGTTGTTCTGTCAACATAAAATATGAATAAAAAACAAGTCTATGAAGTCTATGGTTTTCAAACATCCAAAATCATCTTGATATTAAGTGCAGGAAAAATAAAAATCAAGACACTTTTCCTCTTTTATAATAGAATTCTTTAATTTACATGGGAAAAAATGAGGTATGGTGTCTAAGTAACAAATGAAGTCAGTCTGATGACTAAAATAAATATGACATTTAGATGTCTGATGTCAATGTAGAAACAATAAAGGTAGGGGCCACAACATGATAATGATCACGTGTTTGACAGGAACCAGTGAGTTGAACTGACCAAGAGAAGTAGGGGACTGCTTGAGGAAACCACTGGCTAACCTAAACATGTACCTTGTGGCTGCTGAACTGGAATGAAAACAACACAGTAGAAATGTAAACTAAACAGGAAGATACCAGAAGATTCTATCACAGAGCAGCCTCACAGCAGCACGTTTTCTCATGCCCATAACTCGAAGTAAGATTTAATTTAAACCGAAGAAACACCAGGCGCTAATAAAAATACGTGTCCAGAAGTGTTCAAACCAATATTAAAAATGTGAAGCAGAGACTGCACCTCTTTAGATAAGCAAATTAACATCAGTTTCCTCTTTATACGCATTTTTCCTTCTAACATGCTTTTGGGTACAGCTGCTTTAATGAGCTACACACGTTTAAGCCAATGATAACATCATTCAAGACCTACATGGAAATAAATAGTTACTTTAGCCATAGCATCAATAATTTCTTCATAAACACATCAATTTCAGGGTCAACCTCCCAAGCTCCAGACTCAACTTTTATTGTCAGAAATGCTCATCACGTGTTCAGACTGGGGGAGGCCAAAGGAGAGGAGCTACATGAAAGGTTGTGTGTTAGGTACTGATGTGGAGTCCTCATTACGCCTCAAGCTCGAAGCCCATCCCCACTTTGTGTCCACCAGCATTGAAGTTCTTCCCATCAATGAGTGCTGAGAGAGTGACTTTAACACCTGCAGAGACAAAAGAAAACATCTCAGGAGTTTAACTAGAGATGCAGATCTCTAGAGTGGTGAATATAAAGGCAAGGTCCGGGTTCAGCTTAAAAGCCTTTTGTTATTTTCCATTCATGAAATATAGTAATGTGTAACTTGTTAAATTCATGTAATAACATATTTTCAAAACCTTGTTCAGTTTAAGCACTTCTCTCTTTTCTCTTTGCACTAAAAGTAGAGCAAACAATCTGGCACAGCAATATAAATAAAAAAGCTTTAACCTGTTGCACAAGTCTGTGCAAACAGAAGGAAAAACAGTTGACAGATAAGAACATGAAGATTTCATAAAGACCCCAAAAACACTGTTTTTCCAACTTGGGACAATACAGCAGTGGATTCACAGATCGTCTAAAACTTCTACCAGGATTAATACCAACGCTTCACAGCTAATACACCAGTTTGTTTATGTAGCATTGGTGCTAGTATGCTTTTATTTAGGGGAAAAAAGATTATATATTATTGTTGAACATTCGAAATATCGTTAGAGACTCATTGACCACAGAAGCGCATAGCCTGGGCCCTGCCCTCCGAAACCTGGTCGTTCTGTGCTAAGGCTCACAGAAGGTCTACCTCGTCACACCTGCAATTCTACAACAAGGCTGAATTACGGCAATCGATCCTTTGATATAGTATTAAGGTACTTAAGAGTGTGGCTAAAAAGGGCCCAAACGCTGCAGGGAATTTAATGCCAGTTCTACTTTAATGAATAAGAATCACTGTTAAATAAAATAAAAAGCAGCCAAGTGGCTGGAGGTGTAGCAGAGATCCAAAGCTCAGGTGGGAAAGGATGTCATTCTGACAGCTTAGTACTCCACAAATCTGGCCCTTATGGCAAAAACGAAGAGAAGAAAGCAATAAAAAGCCCTGTTTGTACTTTGCCACAAGTCACAATATCAAACATGTGAAAGGTTATAAATTAAACTAAAAGTGAACAACTGTGGTGTTATCCTCGGTCTTAATGACTGGTATGAATAGCTGGGAACACTCTACGATTTTTGGACCATGTCCTTCGCCCTCCATAAGGCAGTTTATAAGAACACAGAATTTGAAGCCCGTTCGTAAGCTTGTGGCCAGGTCAATGGTCTTGGTCAAAATTTTCTACAAATGTACCATGAAGTCCCTCTTCATAGGCCTCAAAACGAATTAATTAAAGAACTGTGTCAGGAAACCATCCTGTAATTAGTGTTGGGACTAACGGCATTTAAGTATAACAGCGTTACTACCCACCGCTACAACGCCATTACTGTTACTGGTGATGTAAACTGTTGCGTTACTACAATGTACTGAATGAAGAACAACTGTGTCAGGCTTATCTGTATCTTCTGCAGGGAGAGAGATGGCGGGTGGCCGAATACAATTAGTGATCTCGGTGTCTCACTGTGTGCTGTAAAGACTGCGGTGAACTTAGTTTATAAATTGGATATTCGATGGACATTAGTAGTTTCCTTAAAGGGGAGACCCGCTCCAACCTTGCCTTCGAAGGCTACCTTCTGAAGGCAGTGGGTTTGATTAAGGTTTGGTTTTCGATAAATTTCCATGAATTCCAGAAAATACCTATGAGCTCTACTAACAAAATAACAAAACGATTTATATATTTTTTTAAATCAACATATTGTTGTAGTGATTTTTGACGGGGCTAAATATGTTTTAAATATCTTTGGTCCAAGGTCTGTTTTTCTTTAAATCCTGGCCTGGGAAACATGGGAGAATGTGTGACCTTTGAGGACCTCTGAGACAAAGAGTTTTATTGCAAGGCTGTAAAAGCAAGGATGCTTAGATAAAAACTGGGAGGAAGGTTTGGAAGCAGATAGCCATAAAACCATAATTCTTTATAATGAACCTTTGACCCAGAACAGAGACGACCCATCTTCTGACTCCAGGATTCTCTGACAGCAAATCATGGCTCAGACACTGTTTGGAAATGATCGGATTGGAGTAAGATTTCGAGGAGAAGGAACGCCTACAACCCTGGCAGAATACTGGAGTCTATAAAAGTTTTGACATGAAAATCATTCAATGGTCAGATTCTTTAATCTGCCCCAGAGAATTATCTTTGTTTTCTCTGTAAAACCCGCATATCTGTTAATCTGTTCAAAATAAATGTTAAACTGGAAATTGGCTCCATTTTGTCTCTGCTTGAACATGCATTGAATTACTTATGATAATTATTTAATTCAATAATATGTAATATTTATAATTAATATACTGTAAAATTGTATTTTCCTTCATAAGCTTCCAGTTCATGTGACAACAAATCAGTCTTAAAATGTCCTACTACAGCCAATTACATAGATCTCTCTTTAATGTGCATTATTACAGATGCATAGATTTGAAAAACTTAATGGACAGATTTTCCTTTGTGTTTTTTTTTTTTTACACAAATTTGTGTGTCTTAGTATTGCACTTAATGAAAAGTGTGATTATGTAAAACCAATATTTACTTTTTGTGTATATATATATATATATATATATATATATATATATATATATATATATATATATATACATATATATACATATATTATTTTTTTCCCCCAGCATACAGCTTATCTTATTGGGTCAAGTTCAAATACCATATGTTCTAAAATAGAATATTCTAGAATTTGGTGTTTTTTTATTGGTCATTCAGTAATAAAAATATTTGACGTTACAGATATTCTAAAAAGTAGGCAGCGGTATTGAACCAAAATGTAACGCTGCAGTTACTTTGGTGAATAACTAATTACTTTTATAATATAGTAACTGAGTTAGTAACTCAATTACTTTTCGGAAAAAGTAATTTGTAATTATAACTAATTACTTTTTTAATGTAAGATGCCCAACACTGCCTGTAATCCTACATTTCTAAAGTGAATGCCATGCAAACAGATTTTTTTTCAGCATTCCTGTAAAGAGATTTTACGCTTTCTGTCCAACCTTTTTCTGTCAAACCTGAGTGTCTGTGTATCTGAAATAAATCTCTGGGCTGGTCAAAGCAGCCCAGTTCAGGGTGGGGGCCTACCTGGTCGAAGACTCTGGGTATAGCCGACTCCAATCAGACTAGCATTGTTCACTTTTGCCTAAAGGAGGAAACATAATAAAGCTGTAACCCAAAAACAGTTTGAAAGAATTTGGCTGAACAACAGAGTTCCTAGGGATAAACTGGAGCACTTACAGATAGAGAGGTGTCTTTGTCCAGCTTGTATTTGGCTGCTATCCCGAAGCGGGTGTTGTTGCTACCGGCAGTCCAAGCCAGGGTGACCGCCGTCTCCAGCTCGTCATTTACCTTCTGGTAGATAGAGCCACCAAATTCTGTCCCATCATTGCTGAGAGGGAAGAAAGAAATACATTTAAATGTGGCGATGCATGTTGCTGAGCAGCCAAACAGATGAATTCAGATTAAAACACTCACACATTGGTGTGCAGCTGGAAATCCCCAGTCCTATACCCAAGGGCAAAGTTGTTCTGTGAAAGCTTGGATTTAGCCGTATCGAAGGCCATCTGGTAGCCAGCTAGCCAGCCTTCGTAGCCAAGCACTGCAGCAGCATGGATGATAGGCCCCTCAAAGTCCACGTCACAGCCCAGGTTCGCAAAGTCATGCCTGTAGCCTGTCTTCAGCTTGCCACTTTTCTTGCTAAAAATTCAAACAACTATTGTCCATTACAGAACTACTGTTAAAAACAGAAAATGTTATGCTCTTGCTGTATAGAAAGATGCAAAACAGTTTTTTTTCCACTGTCTGATTGCTAAAGTCAGCCATTTCATTTACAAACATGAGTTTAAT